>JANIJG010021851.1:0-29381 GCA_024611175.1 Megaceryle torquata
CACTCAGAACTCTGGGATGCATCTCATCAGGTCCCATAGACTTATGTATGTTCAGGTTCCTCAGGAGGTCATGAACCTGATTTTCACGTACAATGGGAGTGAGTGACTTCACCACCTTGATTCCTGCCTTGTAGTTTTTTCACTTGGGAGGTGTTGGGAGAGAGGTTGCCAGTAAAGACTGAGGAAAAAAAGTCGCTGAGAACCTCATCCTTCCCTTCATCTGTTGTCCCTAGCTCCCTGTTCTTGTTCTTCATGGGGGCATATGTTTTCTTTCACCTTCCTTTTTTCATTGATGTACCTGTAAAGCCATTCTTGTTATTTTTTGGGTCGCTTTCCAAGTTCAGCTCCAGCCGTGCCTTGGCCTTCCTGACTAAAATGCCTACACAATGAGGCAGCATCTCTGTATTCTTCCCAGGATACCCGTCCCTGTTTCCAGTGTCTGTGCAGCTCACTCTTACTTTTTAGCTTCACCAGCAGGTCATGACTCAGCTGGTGTCTTCCCTTCTTGATTTCTTACACTTAGGGATCAAGAACTCTTGTGTTCTATGAGAAGTGTCTTTAAAGATCTTCCAGCTTTGCTCTGCTCCCTTTTCCCCAAGGAACATTTCCCTGGATGTCCTGTTAATTAACTCCTTGAAGAGCTGGAAGTTTGCCTTTCTGAAATTCAGAGCTCTGACTATGCTCCTCAACTGATTTGTGACCCTTAGTAATGCAGATTCTACCAGTGCATGGTCACTGCTGCCCAGGCTTCCTCCAGTCTTGAGATCCTTGACCAGCTCACCTGCACTGGTGACCAGTAGATGCAGTATTGCATTCCCTCAGGTAGGGCTGTCTATTTCTTGTCCCAGGAAGTTATCATCAAGGCACTCCAGGAGCCTCCTTGACTGCCTACTGCTGGCCATGTAAGTTTTCCAGCAAATGTTGGGGTGAAAACTGAGATAAAAAGAGCAAAGCCAGATGGTAGGTTATCCTAGTAGATAAAAGTTAAAAAGGTCTACAATGAAAGCATTTTGTGCTGCTTCCCAAGATAAACTTGTTTCTCAGAATGCTGCAAGATTAAAGCATTGTCAGTATTTGCAAAAACTCTTTTCTTTGAAGCATCGAGTGTGACTTTCAGAATTTACACACTTATGTACATGTACACTTAATGCCACCTTATCATAACGGACATTAGCTTGCTTTGTCGAGGATTCTCTCTCTGAAACCAGTGACTTGTACAGCTTTTCCTTTGAAGATCTTTCTACATTTTGAAGTCTAAATGAAACAGTTCATTAACTAGCTAACCTTGGTGTGCTGAATTTGCTTTGGTCCTGACAAGGACCAAAAGGATTGTCAAGGTTAATGAGGATGATTTAAGTGTGGAGTGAATGCTTAAGTGTTGGTACAAAGAGATTTCAGAAATGAGAAAAGGAATGGGATGGTCAGAGGATACTTAAATGTATTGGATAATATGGAAGCTGGGCATGACACAAATTGTATGGAATAAGGGGTGTAGATTGTACTGGTTCTAGCTGGGACCGGGGTAACTTTACAGAATCCTGTATGGTGCTGTTCTTTGTATTTATGGTAAGAAGTGCTGATATTGCACCAGTGGTTTGGCTGTTGCTGAAATGTGCTTGCAAAGTATCAAAGCTTTTTCTCCAACACATGCCAAGGCCATTAGGCTGAGAATCTGCAGGAGGTTGCAAGGTGACATAACTGGGATTGCTGACCTGATGGGACCAAAGGGATGTTCCCTACCACAGGACATTGTGGTCAGCAATGAAAACTCAAGTGGGAAGATGGTGGAGGCACTCATGGTTATGGTGTTTGTCTTTCCGAGTAATGATTACGTATGCTGAGACTGTGCTTTCCAAGAAGTGTCTGGACATCTGCCTAATGATGGAAAGCGGTGGATAGATTCCTTATTTTGCTTTGCTTGCATATGCAATTTTTGCTTTCTTTATTAAACTGTCATTATCTTGAAGGAGTGGTGGTGTTTTAGGGGGAAGTCATCACACCAGAATCAAAATGTCATCACAACACTGACAAAGGTGGAGAATTTACACATGTTCTAAAACTCCACCCCTTGTCCCTTCAACCCTTTACAACCATGAAAGACTTTCCACAGCTGTTCTTCTCTCTGGTAATGTCCAGTCCCAGTTTTGCCTGTCACCTCTTCCAGTGACTATCTTTTTCTTGACCAATGAGCTTTTCCCATCTTATTTCTTCCCTCATTCTATTGTGGAGTGGGGAGTGGCTGAGTGGGTGTTTGACAGCTGGCCAAGGTCAACTCCCCACATTCAGCATACTCTCCTGGGACTGCAAGAAAGTCTCTACTCTGGTGCCTGCAGCAACTCCTCCCCTCCATGTTCTCTGACCTCAGTGCTTGCAGGACTGTTTCTCATATTTTTTTCACACCTCTTACTGCCAGGCAGTGTTTGGCCCATCCTTACATATATTTCCCCCAAGGTGGCACCATCTTGGCTGAGGGGCTCAGCTGTGCCTTGCAGAGGATCCACTGGAAGTGGCTATGTTTGGCGTGGGGCCTCTCCTCACAGAGGCCATCTTGCAGTCCCCTGCTGACAATGCCTAGACACAGATGTCCAGTACACTTGCTAATGTGCTGTAGCACTTAACAGCTCTTACTGTTGAGTGGGAGAGATGCCTGGAAATGTGCAAATCTGACGATGGTATATGTGGGGAAAAGTCAGGTCAACTATCATAGCTCTGAGAAAAGCTTAAAGCTCACCAGAAGTTAAGTCCCTAAAACAAAATTGCTGAGCCTGGATTGCCAATTGCACTTAAACTTGATGCATCTTTTATACTAGGGTTTCAAGGGAAGAGATGGGAACCAGCATTATGGTGTACTTAGTGTTTAAGGACACCCGTGGTGCGCAAGGGAGAGATCTGCTCCAGTTTTTCTATCCCCATGCTCTGGGTTCTTGCTGACACTTGGTTACCAATTCAGCCTTGCCTGCTTTGCTAAGTGACCTGCGTGCTTTGGCAGTTTTAGTCCTGATTGGCTGTGCTGAGCACGTATGTTGGGATGATTTTTCCTCACGAGATGTATTGCTTTGTATTCTGCCAGGTGAATATTATGCTAGTGTCCATATTTCTAACTTCTGCGCATCTTTTATATTATAGCAACTGTCTTGTTAGTAACTGCTAACTTGATAGTTAAGATGTTAACATCTTTATTAATTATCTAAAGAGGATTATGTTCTTAGAATGGGTAAACAAGCTTTTCTAAATCTATGAAACTGTTATTTACCTCATAATTAACTGACATAAAATTACTGCATGCTGCAGAATTTTTTCTAAGAATACTAATCATTCTGGATATCTAAACTCTTCACAGGATTAAACTTCTTTCCTCTAAACCTGTTTATTTGCAGTCTTTAAGACCATGGACACAGTTATTCAACTTCCAATTACTCCTGAAACATCACTGCTGGAGAGAGCCAAAGTTTAACGCAATACTGCAGATTAATAAATTATTGGAATGTGCAGCATCTTTCATACTTCTGGTAATAAGTTTTTAAAAGACAATTTATTATCCTGAAAACAATGTTTGTTTCATTGAAAAGAACAGCAGCATTTTGTATAATCCTCTTGCTAGGGAGGATTGCAAAAGGACTTCAGGAAGTCATTAAGCCTCGGGACATACTCCCTTGCTGTCCATACTGTGATACAAACTCAATCTCAGTTTTATCAGTGAAGAATAATAATGGAACAAGGAGGCCTTTCATTGTCTAGTATAAAACAAGCAGTTTGTCTTGGTGCCAGGTGTGCAATACAGCCAGCTGAATTACCATGACCTGAGACTATTTAGTGATGTCTTGTGGAGTTGTGTTCAAAGTGAATGCTAATGGCTGCCATGATGAAGAGGTAACTTCTTTAAAATGGAAGATCTAAAGCAATAGGAAATTGGACACTGTGTGATTTACAGTAATCACTAAAGTGCTTAGGACTTTTTCTTGCTTAACCCTCTATTTGGAACTTGAAATAGATTCTAGCACTGCAGGGCTTCCTTCACCTGATGAAAATGGAGAAAATGAAAAGATGAGACCTTGTTTGGGAAGTACCTGCAAAACATGTTCAGTAAAGGTCATCATGAAACATGAAGTGCTTCAGACAAGCTTATTTATTTAAGACTGCTATTACTTTGATTAGGAGTTAAGTTTTCAAGTGCATAAAAATTTTGCTGGGGAACTTCACATCATACACCCAGAAGGCCCCCAGGGAATACATTGAGACACTAGAAGCTGAATATTGCTAATGATGGGGTACTGAAATGGAGAAAGAGACTTACACACAGTCCTTTCTGACCGGGCCATTTCCGTAAAAGGCATAGAACCATTGGAAGTAGGAAAAAGTGATTCAGGAGCCATACCATTCAAGGGTAAGATTAGGAAAGCCACAGACTACCTAGAATCTAAGTGATTTGAAGGACAAAAAAAAAAAAAAAAAAAGGGCTTCTAAATAGATACAATAGATAATTTGGGTCTATTGCTGAATGGGGCAGGAGGATCTTGTGACAAAGGATGAAATGACTGAGGTACTTGCTGCAGCCTTCTTCATGGCTTTTACTGCTAAAACTTACCTTCAGTAATCCCAAGCCCTTGAGATCTGTGGTAAAGTCTGGAGCAAGGAAGACTTGCCCTTAGTGGAGGAAGACTGAATTACAAAACACTTAAATGGGACATACACAAGGCCATGGGACTTGGTGGGATGTACTAACACGTGCCTGTGGAATGTACTGAATGAGCTGGTGGTTGTAATTGTGAGGCCATTCTTTATTGTCTTTGAGAGAGTGTGAAGATCGAAGGCGATTCCCAAGGACTGGAAGAAAGAAATTGTCACCCCTCTCTTGAAGTGCAGGAAGGAGAGTCTGGGTAATTAGATGTGATAAGTCTCATATCAAACCTCATGCAGGTGATGGAGCAAATAATCCTGGAAACTGTTTCCAAATGCATAAAGGAGAAGGAGGTGATTGGGAGTTGTCAACATAGATTTATGAAGGTGAAATCATGCTTGACAAACCTGATGAGAAGATATGACTAGCTTGGTAGATAAGGGTAGGGCACTGGGTATGTTTATCTTGACTTTAGTAAGGCTTTTGATACTGTCTGCTATAACATCCTTGCTGACAAACTGATGAAGTGTGGATTAGACAAACGAACAATGAGATTAACTGAAAACTGGCTGAACTGATGGGCATATAGGGTTGTGGTCAGCAGCACAAAGTCCAATTGGAAAGTGGTCCCCCAGTGATTGGTAGTAGGGCCAGTACTGCTTAACATCTTTATTAACAGTCTCAATGATGGGACTGAGTGCACCTTCAGCAAGTCTGCAGACTGTACAAAACTGGGAGGAGTGGCTGATACACCACATGATTTTCTTAAGCCTCTCAAGGTCCTTCTGACATAGGCTCACAGGAATCCTGTGAAGTTCTGCAAAAAGAATGCAAAGTCTTGCCTCCAGGAAGAAATAGCTGCGTGCACCAGTGCTGACTGGCTGGAAAGCAGCTTTGCAGAAAAAGGCCTGTAAGTCATGGTGGACACCAAGCTCCCCACAAGCAGCAATGTGCCTTTGAGGTAGAGAACACCAACAGCTTCCTGATCTGTATTAGGAACACCATCACTGACAGCTCAACAGGATTATCCCTCTGCTGTTTGGGGTGAGATGCTGCTAGAGTGGTTTGTCTAGTTCAGGGCTTCTCTCAGAGTGAGACATGGACATACTACAGCAAGTCTAGCACATGACAGTGAAGATGATTCATAGAATCATAGAATGGTAAGGGTTGGAAGGGGCCTCTGGAGATCAAGTCCAACTCCCCTGCAAATGCAGGAAGGCCTAGGGCAGGCAACACAGGAACAGATCCAGGTGGGTCTTGAGAGTCTTCTGCTCTAGAGACTTTCCAACCTCTCTGGGCAGCCTGTTCAAGTGCTCTGTCACCCTCACAATGAAGAAGTTTTTTCTTGTGTTGTGGTGGAACTTCCTGTGTTCCAGCTTGTGACCATTACCTCTCATCCTATCACAGGGCACAACTGAAAAGAGACTGTCCCCTTCTACTTGACACCCAATCTTCAGATATTTGTAATAAACATTAGCAAGAACCCCTCTCAGTCTTCTCCAGGTCTCACAGCCTTTCCTCATAAGAGAGTTGTTCCAGTCTCTTCATCATCTTTGTAGCTCTCCATTGCACTCTCTCTAGTATTTCCTTGTCCTTCTTGAACCAGGGAGACCAGAACTGAACACAATACTTCAGATGTGGTCTCACTAGTGCAGAGTAGAGGTGGAGGAAAACCTCCCTTGACCTGCTGACCACACTCTTCTTTATGCACCCCAGGATACCATTGGCCTTCTTGGCCACAAGGGCCTATTGCTGTTCCATGGACGACAAGGTCCCCCTCCATAGGGCTGCTTTCCAGCAGGTCTACCCCTAACCTGTACCAGTATGTGGTGGTGTTCTGACCCAGGTGTAGGACTCTACAGTTATCCTTGTTGAACTTCATTAGGTTGCCCAGATCTCCACTCTGTCCAGATCTCACTGCATGGCAGCACACTCTTCTGGTGAGTCAGCCACTCCTCCCATTTTAGCATCATCAGCAAACTTACTGAGGGTACACTCCATCCATTCATCCAGGTCATTGATGAAGATGTTGACTAAGACTGGACCCAGAACTGACCCTTGGGAATGCTATTAGTTGTGGGTCGCCAGCTGGACTCTACACCACTGACCACAACACTCAGAGCTCTGTTGTTCAGCCAGTTCTCAACCCATCTCACTGTCTGCTCTTCCAACCCACACTTCCTGAGCTTAACCACAAGTATGTTAGAGGAGACAGTGTCAAACGCTTTGCTGAAGTCAAGGTACACAACCTCTGCTGCCCTTCCTGCATATACCCGTTCAGTCACACGATCATAGAAGGCTATCACATTAGTCAGACATGACTTCTCTTTTAGTGAATCCATGTTGGCTACTGTTGATAACCTTCTTTTCCATGTGCTGAGGTATGATCTCCAGAATGAGATGCTTCATTAGCTTTCCAGGGATGGAGGTAAGGCTGACTGGTCTGTAATTGCCAGTCTTCTTTCTTGCCCTTTTCAAAGACTGGAGTGACATTGGCTTTCCTCCAGTCCTCAGGCACCTCACCTGTTCTCAGTAATCTTACAAAAATGATGCAGAGTGGTAGAGCAACATCAGCCAGCTCCCTCAGCACTCTTGGGTGCAGCCCCTCAGGGCCCATGGATTTGTGTGTGTTCAGTTTATGCAAGTGATTTCTAACCAAATGCTCAGTGGACAGACTTCCTTCTTACAGGCTTTCACTCTTACTTCCTGGGTCAGGGATTCCTGGGGGCTGGTCTTAGCAGTGAAGACTGAAGCAAAGGCGGCATTCAGTAACTCCACCTTCTCTGCATCTTCTGTCACCAGGTCTCCCACATCGTTCAGCAGTGGACCCACATTTTCCCTATTCTTCCTTTTACCGTTGATGTATTTGAAGAAGCCCTTCTTGTCTTAAGGGATGGAAGTGTGTCTCTTATGAGTCAAGACTGAGAGAGCTGGTATTCAGCTTGGAGATGGGAAAGGTTGGGGGGGATCTTATCAATGTGTATGGTCACAAATTGAAATATACGAAATTTCTTTTAAACATAGTTATTTACTATGAGGTTAGTAAAATACCTGGAACAGGTGATTTGGAGAGGTTTTGGGGTCTCTATCCTTAAAGAAGATGGTCAAAGCCTGACTGGATATGGATCTGAACAACTTTCCCTCATTCACTCTGCTGCGAGCACGTTGTTGCAGTAGGAAATCTCCAGAGTTCTCTTCCAATCTTGGCTGTTTTCTGTTAACTTATTTTTTCTTGCTTGTTTTTGTTTGTTGGTTTTTTGGTTGTGGTTTTTTTTTTTAACATAAGTCTTTATAACTAATTGCTGTCAAGCATTACATATTTATAATAGTGGTAGATAGAGTAGGAGATGAGGAAAAGAATTTGCATGGGATGAATTTGTAGTGCTGGAGCAATTCCTCGAGCTGGACCAGTTACAGGTTTTCCAAGCCTTATACTTTAACAGCTTTTGTTCTTGTATGTGTCTCACTTTTCTTGTCCTAATGGCTGTCAGTCTTGAGCCTGCCCTTCTGCAAATCCCAACAGCAGATGTAGCTCAGCAGGTTGGCTAGCAAAGTGGTAAGCTGAAAATGACACGAAGAACTTTCTACCTGCTTAGCTTGTGCATGCTGTGTCAGTAGTCCAACCCCACATGATGTTTGTTAGTAGGTATTTGTCTCTACTTGCTGCCATAGAGGTGCTCGCTGAGGTGTAACTTTTTCTTCTTGCTTCCTTAATGTGTCAGCTTTTGAATCACTGCCTGCATTATAGGCATGGGTTCAGCAATAATGCTTTCTTCAGGTCTTTGAATTGCTCATTTATCTTCAGGTGTGGGAGCAATTGCAGGGAGATGGGAATCCGTTCATTGAAAAATCAAGAACAAAACTGGTGTTCTCAGTGCTCTACAGACTTGTGCATGCACAAAGACTCAAGACCAGTATTTCACAAGACAAATCCATGGAAGATGGGCCTTCACATCTTTTGTGTTAAGGAATGTGTGCAGTTGCAAGGGGTTTTTTTGTTTGGTTGGGGTTTTTTTTTGTTGTTGTTGGGTTTGGGTTTTTTTCTCATATCACTCATTTTGCAATTGCAACATTGCTCTTCCACACTTTTTGAAAGTACTGCTTGCTAAGGCAGCCTATAAAGTACAGCAGAGACAAACAATACTGTCCCACTTGAGTGTCAGATCTCTTTAGAAGCACTGAGCCAAAGACTTTTTGTTGTTACCTAATGGGTGTGTCAGCATCCTTACTAAACCTGGTAATGACATGCTGTCTGCAAGGATGGACTCTGAAGGCTGGGAATAAGTCAGTGATAATTGAACAGAAGAAAGATTGCAACATTAGACAAAGATCTTATGCTTGAAAGCATGTATCTCTGCACTGATACAGACTTGCTTTGTTACAGGCAAGTAAAATAAACTTGAATTTTTAGAGGAATTTTTATTTTATAGCTTGTACTGAAGTACTAGGCATTGGGTTGTCACCATGCTTTGGGGATGTGCCTTGGAGGTTAGTTTACTGCACATTTCTACAGTGGCACTTTGCTACCCTTTTTATTTCATCTGTAACTGTGCAGCAAACTAGATTGGGAATTTCACCCAACTGAAATGTGAGGTTTTGTCCTCATTCTTTTGAGTTTGGGTTGGGGTTTTGGTTGGTTGGCATTTTGTTTTGTTTTTTACCCTCATGCAGATCAGCTTCCTAATTGCCGTGATTTCAGCTCTATTAGTATTCATCTGCTTCAAGTATATTGGTCATTATAGTATTGCCTTAACAGCAAATTGTGAAATAAGAATGCTACAGGTATCTGGGTAATCATTAGGATACAAAAACTAAAAGATCTGAGGTTTAGAGTAGCCTCTGCTTCAATGCAGCTTAAACCATTATCACTGAAATGAGAAATAGCTGGCTAACCTGTCTCACAGTACAGTGCAGGGATTTGGTATCATAGCAAATGAGTAGCCTAGACACTGCTGGGCTTTAACTACATGTTAGGAGTTCATAAAGTATTTGTGTCCCTCTAGTGCCATATAAAATTACTATGTGCATGTAGTGAGCAAGCCCTTTGGGACAATGAGCAGCAGCAGTGTTGGGGCAGAATCTAATTTTGATCAAGCAAGGCATTCTGTTCAGGACTCTGAAAAACAAGATGTCTTCCCAAAGAGAAAATTTATAAATTTCACTACAAAGTGGTGTTTTGAAATGCTTCAAAAGTGTGAAGTAAAATGTCTGCATTATCGAAACAAACACATGCTTGATTTCTTCTATGTCTTGCTTGCCTACCCCCAAAACCAAACCAAAGTGGGTGTTTGTTGGTTTTTTTTAGCCTGCTTATATGTGTTTGAAACAGAATATTATAGGAATTTCAAATCTGGATGGGCTATTTCACTCCAGCTCTATTTTGCTTCTATTTGTTCTTATGCAACTTCCACTGTTGGGCAGGTCTTCATGGGGAAATGTTGAAGTAGCAGGAGGGATTTGCTGGATTTGTTCTGTGAAGTTGCCAGCACAGATTTTTGGATCACGGTCAAAGCTTGTTGAAGGCAAACTTCACATACTTCTGGCTGCCTAAGTCAAAGCTTTTGCTTCCATATGTGTCTTGGGTCAAACCTTGCCTTTAGTGAACAAACAGAAAGCCTACTCAGTTTACGGTAGCGTTGAATTTATACCAGGTAAACTGCACGTCCTTCTATCCACATTGTAGTAAATGAGATTACCATGAGTTATACTAGGGCAGTAGCTGTCTCAAAGTCAATCAGTGCAGAAAACTCCAAGGGGAGCAGTATTCCTTTAAGGGACAGCAGGCACCTCACCTCACTGTCACTGGCTGTGTGCTTTTTCTTGTTACCTTCTTATAATTGAAGGCCAGCTGCCAGTAACACCATGTGGATTTGGAAACTGTGGAGCTGCACAATTCATCTTGCAATTATGCCTCCTCTGGGGTTCTGATGTTTTATTGTTTAATAGCACTAAATCCTTTTTAATTGAAAAACCTTCCAGAGGTACTAGTGTCAGACGAGTTACGTGAACAGTAGCCACATCAGTTGCTCCTATATGCACTTGGCTGCACAAAGCTGGCTGCAAACTTGCATTAACACAAGATGTGGCTGTTATTTAGATCTTCCCTCAAAATCTTCTGAACTCTTGAATGCTTTTGTTTTCAGCTTAGGATCTGTGTCTGTTTTTGAGGTGTCTGACACCTGAATTGGCTTGACTGCTGGTCTGTGTCTGTATTGGTATCTTATTCTGGCACTGTGGTGAATTTTGAAGCAACCCCCAATTATCCTACTTGCTGTGACTGAGTTTTAGGGTTTGTTTCTTTAGAGGAAATTAAACCAGAAGCTGTGCCCTGAATGTACCTTACATTCTCTGCAGTCCTGGATGGAGACACAAGGCTGCCCAGGGAAGTGGTGGAGTCACCATTCCTGGGTGTATTAAAAAGACATGTAGATGAGGTGCTTAGAAATGTAGTTTAGTGGTGGGCTTGGCAGTGTTAGGTTAGTGGTTGGACTTGATGATCTTGAAGGGCCCAAAGAGTGGTTGTGAAGGGAGTTAAATCTAGCTGGCAGCTGGTCAAAAGTGGTGTTCCTCAGGCCTCAGTATCTTTATCAGTGATCTTCAAGAGGAGATGGAATGAATGCTCAGTAAGTTTGCAGATCAGACCAAGTTGTGTCCTGCTTTGAGGCTAGGAAGGCTCTTCGGAGGAACCTGGACAGGTTTGATTAATGAGCTGAGGCCAATCATATGAGCTTCAACAAGGCCAAATGCTGAGTCCTGCACTTGGGCCACAACAACCCAGGGCAATGCTACAGGCTTAGGGAAGAGTGGCTGGAAAGCTGTCCTGCAGAAAGGGACCCTGGGGGTACTGATCAACAAATGGCTGAATGTGAGCCAGCAGTGTGCCCAGGTGGCCAAGGAGGCCAACAGCATCCTGGCTTGTATTAAAATAGTGTGGCTGGCAGGACCAGAGAGGTGATTGTTCCTCTGTACTTGGCATTGGTGAGGACACACCTTGATTACTGTGTTCAGTTCTGGGCACCTCAATACAAGACAGACATTGAGGTGCTGGAGTGGGTCTAGAGAAGAGAACTAAGCTGGTGAAGGGCCTGGGATCAAGTCTTACAAGGAGTGGCTGAAGGAACTGGGGCTATTTAGTCTGAAGGAGGAGAGTGACCTGAAGGGATGATGTAGAGAGGTAGATGCTGGTCTCTTCTTATAAGTAACAATAGATAGAACAAAGGGGAATGACTTCAAGCTGCACCAATAGAGGTTTAAACTGGGCTTTAGGAAAAAATGTTTTCACTGAAATGTTTGTCATGCATTAGAGCAGTCTGCCCAGGGAGGTGGTTGAGTCACCATCCCTGGATGTGTTTAAAGGCCATATAGATGTGGGCTTGGGGATATGGCTTAGAGGTGGACTTGATAGAGTTAATGGTTGGACTTGATGATTTTAAAGGTCTTTTCAACCTAGATTATTCTATGAAGGTCTTTTCCAACTGAGGTTCTATGACCTAATGATTTATCTGTACTACTATGAAGTCTTCCAATATGACTATATATGGGCCACTGGAGGGCTCCTGAAGTACCAAGATCTTGTTAAATCTTGAATGTTTCTTGTGATAGGTAAAGGACCAGATGGCTTGTATGGCTTTAACTGCTGTTGACCATGAGTCCTCAATGCTTTTTAATTCCCTGTGCTTGATAAATTCCCCTTTTTCCTAGTTTGAAATCCTTTCCTTTGTTTAACTGATAACTTCTATTGTCATTCACTTTTGCTTGAATCACTTGTTTCCTATAATTCACTTTATTTTCTACATTATTCTCTCTTCACTACATTATGTGTTACAATGGTGACACCTGCTCCTTTATTCTCCCAGAAGACCGGGCAAAGTACAGCCTGGGGACCCCTGGAAGCAACATAGCTTTTCAGCCTGTGACGTGAAAGACCTGAAAGTCTCTCTAGTGGCAGAATAACCCAGCAGTAATATCAGATGATCTCTGACAGTAACCTTGTGGCTGCCTCTGGCTACTAGAGATGTAGTCAAAGTCTGATTAAATCTAAGAATTTGAAGGGCATCATGGAGATTTAGGACCACAGCTCTACTTTGCACAATAATTTTTCCCAGTCACAGGGACTGCACGAACCAAGCTTCTTATGGCGTTCCAGTGTACCTTTAGGTGCAAGGACGCATCCATGTCAGCTCTTTCCCATTTCCCCCAGCTGTAACCTACATTTGAGACACTTTTTCCAGTACTCCCCATTCCCTTTCTTCTGACAGAAAGGCAGTCAGGAAAAGCAGTTAGGTAGGTGTGGGCTCTGCTTGAGGCTTTGAGTGGAAATGGGGCATTATCTCAGAACTGCTAAGTGCTGGAGGTTACCAGTCTTACCAAAAGCAATTTCCCTAGAGAGATATGGACAAATCTTGTGGTGCAGCAGAGATGATGGAAACTCTCTGCACAGTCCTCAACCTTCATTATTGTCTATCTTAGTCCTGGCTACTGTTTAAATCATGAACTCAGCAAGCCCTCCTGTGTGGTGTCTTCCCCTCCCCAACAGCTGTGATTACAGAGTTATACAGTTGTAATGGTATTAATACTGTATATCCTATTCCCTACTACACAAGCAGCAGAAACTTACGTGTTGAAATGGATTTTGTTGGGGATCTGAGAGATTAATCTGTGGTGGTTGTACTCATCAAGGAGAAGGACTAAAAAAGGAAAGCAAACCTTGTAACTTTTTTCAGGATGTTGTCAAAAGTCTGTGGCATACCATATCGTGACCCAGGAGGGAGAGGATTACAAACAGACTTCTGCCTTGGCAGGGATTGTGGATTGTTGACTGTTGGTGGTGATAGACAATAGAATAATGCCCTCCTGACAGCAGAGTGCTTCTGGGCTGGGCAGGCAGCAGTGTGTTAGGGAGCAGACTGGTGGTAGGCACTGATTACGGTTGAGGGAGTGATATAACTGACTTCGTCTATTTGTACTGGTAAGTCTTGCTCAAATATTGTTCCATGAGCCATGTCTGTGGGTCATCGGAAAAGCTTCTGCAGCCAACTTTTTCCAAAAAGTGATTTAATGCCTTCCCCCCACCAACAAACATGGTCATGGAGGAGGGCTAATATTCAAGCAGCTACACTCCTGGGGCATCTGCTGTGCTGCAGGATTAAATCCACTGTCCTAGTCTTCTTTGCAACCTCAGGGTTGCCTGTGTTTGGGCACTGTTCAAACTCATGGAGGGCATTTGGGGAGAAACTCCATAGTGTGTCAAACCAAAAAAAGCAGAAACAGGAAGAAGATGCTTGCTTTTGGTTGTGAGACCTCCTACAGGTAATGATGCTGAGGTGGTAAAATGCTACTGTCAACTGTGCAAGGCAGACCAAAGGAAATGACCTATTTTGCTTTTAGAGGGGTCTGCAGAAAGCCATACAGCTGAGGAAGCAGATGTTTCTGTGAGGGTTTTCATTCAGACAGTTTTGAAGTATATGTGTGGCTGGAACATTTGGTTCCAGGGACCAGGTTAAACCTTGTCTGGTTTAATCTCTACTACTTTTTGTTTAGTCATCAATCTGGTTTCATAGTTTGAGATCTTCTTAAAACCAAAATACTGAGCAGGTGGCTACATGAATGTATAGCTAAATGACCTGCTTGTCTTTTAACATGCAAGAAAATAAGTTTCACTTCAAATATTGGATACAGTGAAGATGATTGGACATTTATTACATTTCTTCCCTTCTTTATGCTAATAAAACCAAATTTCCAGAAAGCTCTCTGTAATAATTAAAAACTGGTCTTTCAAGTTCACCTCCTGCCTCTGTTTGTGAGGCTCCATCTGGTAGTACACTAGAGAACTCTAGAACATATGCTGCTCATCTCAAGGTTAGGTACAGGGACTGTTGGAAGAAATAATTTTAAAAATCATCAACAGATATTATATATTAGCATACATCTATTCCAGGCTGTGGGGCAATACCTTTCTTCATTTTTATCAATTTTAATTGTTTAATAAAAAATTATTGCATTTGCTGGTTAACGCCAGGTTGAGGTATATGAAATACATCAGTGGTTATGAACTTTCAGCTGGGGTGAGAGATGTGACTTTCTTTAGGGACAGTGAAATGTTCTTTGTTCTGATGGCTCTTCTGCTGCAGCCAAAACATGAGCATTCCTCATCAAATGTGTGACAGGAACAGACTTCACATGTGGCCAGACACTGAAGTGACACTGTGGATGATTGCAGCAGCTGCATGTTGTTCATATGGCACGTATAGATCTGGTGACCTGAGGCCCTCTAGGAAGAATTTACTTTTCTGCCTTGCCGGACACAGCATAAATGCTGGTCAACCTTGCTGTAAGCTATCAGCTTGCTGTGACCACATCTGTGTGAGAGAGTTGTTGGCAGGACTGCATGTTTTCCAGCAATTTTTCAGTTATAACTGTCTAATGGTTTTGTCTTGTCAAAGTAATTCCTTGAGATGTACTGTCAAGGATATCAAGGCACACCTCTGCGGAGACATTGTTGAGCCTTATTCTGTGACTGCCTGAGAAGTTGCCCGCAGATGGGGGCAACTATGGATAAAACATTTAAGTGAGAAATAAACACTTTTACACCCAGCTGCAAGGAAGCTACTGAACTAGCTCTGTGCCTTGCCTATCCTAGTCTAGGAGGTAGCTCAGCTTCCAACACACATTTGAGCTCGCCAATTACCTTAAACTTCATCTGTGCTCTCATTACAGCTCTTGCATAACTGAAGTATATACTATCTGCCCACATTTATTTGCTTGCGGTACCAGTATACTCTGTTAAACAGGACCTCAAACTTTTCTTCAGGTTACTTAAACATAGAACTTTCAGTTTTTAATTACAGTGTACAAAGAGTAAACTGAACTAATTAAGGGTCTGCATAAATTTAGTACTTGTATGTTACCTAATTAAATGCCTTGCTGATAACAGCTTATCATTCTGGCTTACTTAAATGTTGCTAATTAGTGAATTATTGATTTTTTTTTTTCTAAGTGCCAAAGATGGGATAAAACATGAATACGTGATCTTAAAACAGCATAGGTGGAGAGCAACTTGCTAGAAAAGTCCTGAGACCTACAGCCCACTTCTTCCTCCCTTTTTCAGGGATCTCTGGCACTTCACCTCTGGCTGATGAGAAATGCTTCTCTTGCATCCAGCCTATATGTGTTCTCTTGCATAACAGATACGCTTTTGGTGTCATAGTGAGCTTAAAGGTTGCTTCTTTCTCCCAAGATTTGCATTTGAATTTAAGTGAAGATGCAACTCAGTCTGCATATCTATAAAAGTAAATTCTTTATGTAAAGGCAAATCACACTTTTTTGCCTCTTGAAGTTGTTAGCTCTGTTTGCACTGTTTGAATTTTTTATAATATTCTCATCTGACGGAGTAGTCCTGTTAAAAATATGAACTGACTTAAAAGGCATCTGCATGTAAATAGTCCAATTATAGAACATCCTCCCTTTTATGCCATTTCACAAATGCAGCTTTAACTTGTAAATGTCCTAGCCTATACAATGATTGCACTTGTTAATCATGTAGAGTTTCATTTATTTTGCAGTATTATCCTTTTCACTCTGTGTTTTGCTAGTAGCTTTCCCCTTGAGAGTTTTCTATAATAGACAAGATTTTTTTTCCCTGAGAGGCCTGGGTCCCTGCTATGAATTTTGAAAGTATGACTAATCCTTCTTGAACATCCTCCAAATCTTAACTATTAGGATTCCCATACATCACTTAAAATTTTCTTTGAATAAGAACAAAGTTATTTTAGGCAATATGTTTATGAGTGGTACATAACTAGTTCAGCGACATTAATGATTATAGTCAGACTTATATGACCTTTCTGGAACTAATTTACCTTTTGACAATTGGAATGAGCAGAAATGAATTAGGCAAGAATCAAGTGTTCATCAGTGTATTTTCTCTGAAAGCAAAGAACTGACTTCCACATGCAAAACCTGCCTGCTAAGTCACGGAATCACAGAATGTCTTTGTTTGGAAGAGACCTTCAAGATCATCTAGTCTGACCTTTCACCCAACACTGCGAGCTCACCACTAAACCATGTCCCTGAGCATCAGGTCCACATGCCATTTAAATGCCTCCAGGGTTGGTGACTCCACCACTGTCCTGGGCAGACCATTCTGATGTTTGATAACCCTTTCAGTGAAGAAATGTTTCCTAATGTCCAGCCTAAACCTCCCCTGGTGCAGTTTGTATCCATTCCCTCTGGTCCTGTCACATGTCACCAGGCAACAGAGGCCTTCCCCCCTCCTCGCTTCAACCTCCTTTCAGGTAGCTGTAGAGAGCAATAAGGTCTCCCCTCAGCCTCCTCTTCTCCAGACTAAACAACCCCAGCTCCCTCAGCTGCTCCTCAAAGGACTTGTGCTCTAGGTCCTTCATGATCCTTGTTGCCCTTTTCTGGACACGCTCCTACACTTCTATGTCCTTCTAGTAAGGGGCCCAGAACTGAATGCAATATTCAAGGTGTGGCCTCACCAGGGCTGAGTAGAGGGGGACAATCACCTCCTTATTCCTGCTGGCCACAGTGTTTCTAATACAGGCCAGGATGCCATTGGCCCTCTTGGCCACCTGTGCGCACTGCTGGCTCGTATTTAGTCGACTATTGATCGATACCCCGAGGTCCTTTTCCAACTTGCATCTTTCCAACCACACATCCCCGCATCTGTAACTTACCATGGGGTTGTTATAACCTAGAGGCAGGACCCAGCACTTGGCCTTGTTGAAGCCCTTGCAGTTAACCTTGGCCTGCTGATCTAACCTGTCTAGGTCCCCCTGTAAAGCTTTGCTACCCTCTAGCAGATTGACAAACCCACTTAGCTTGGTGTCCTCTGCAGCTTTACTAAGATTAATTGTCCTGGAGTTTAATGAAGCAAGACATCAACAGTTTCCTTTAAACAGAGTCAAAGCATGGTAAAAATGTGAAAAACACTGTATTTGTGTGACTGGTAAATGCGAGGTAGCATTGGCAGTGGATATTTAAGGAAAGGATTGCAACCCGGCAGGAAAAAAAAGTTCAAGTCAAAAGAACTGCATGTCCATCGAAATACTTTCAAGCAATGAAAATTGAGTGGAAATGAAAATGGAATAGAAAGTTTTGGGAAGTTTCCCAATAGAATGGTGTAAGTGTTCCTGATTTTTAGATCAGGGGTAGGTCTCAGCTTTGGGTTGAAGGGTAAGAATCAGAAATTGATGTAAAGATTGGCTTTGTAAGGACAAGGTAAATCCAAACATAACTGCAGTTTTAGTGGCTTCTAGTCATTAATGACAGGAAAGATGGTAATTTCCAAACCACTTGGTACTTTTTTATTATTTGAAAGAGCTTGTATTTAGTAGCTTATAGGTTTGCAGAGCTCTGATTGACTGAGATTCAACACAAGAGAAGTCTATTTTAAGGCTTAAAATTTTCAAGAATATTTTATCAAAACCTTGTTCTGTATTTTGGCGTGTGGGTGAGGAAGAGGAATACTGCTCCCATGATACTGGCAATATGCTTTTTGGCACTTACAGGGGTGAATTCCTTGTGGGTGCTTTCTAGACCTCCCAGAGTTTGTACCTACCTACAGTCTGCAGAAGCCACATGAGAGTGGAACAGTTGTCCTTCTCCTCAATCCTGTATGACTGTTTGGCAGACATGCTTTTGGTGCACAGGCTGAGCAGGACTTCTCGTGCCCTTGCTAACCACAGTAGGCTGCAGATCAGAGAGCAGAGGTGCTTCACTGATTTCACCCTCCTCCCTGTTTACTGCAGGAGGAGGAGCTGCTGGGGTGTGATGAAGAAAGCTAAGGAATGGATCAGTGAGAAAGGAGATGCAAGAGACTGGAGTCAGGTTGCAATTTTGTTTATTACAGTGTTTTTGTAGTACAGCAAGTCAGAGTAGGAGCTGAAGGATGAATAGGAAAGTAAAGAGGAAGGGTCAACAGTGGGTAGGTAGATCAGCAGTGTAGGAGCATTGCAGCAACAGGGAGAGTAAAGGAGTGAAGCGGGAGAGGGGAATGCAAGAGGGGAGAAAGAGAAAGGATGTGATAGTAGCTAAAAGGAGAGGGGCAAAGGCAGAGGGAAGAGGAAGGAGTTGTTCAGTTCAGAGAAATATTATTGTTAGGGAATGTCTACTATGTTTGAAACTCAAAATTGGTATCCCTTTGTCGTGCAGCAGAGAAATCCTTTGGCACAGCACAGGGATATATTGATGTGACACAGGGTAGTATACTCAGCAGTAGAAGGAAGGGCTGTATTTCTTCGTATAGCTGAGCTAGCTGGGCTTGAAGTTTTATTTCATAATACTGCATCTTATCATGTAGATACAGCTTATATCTGTAATGCTAGGTCTGCAGAAAGTATAAGGGCAATGTCTGTAAGAAAGCCTTTACCAGCTGATAAAATTTTTCTTTACAGCTTCAGGTGCTTTAGCTGATGTATACAGAGGTAATAAGCCTTTAACCAATGCCAGAGTGCACAGCTTGCTCAATAAAAATATATGTCTTCACTCTCTGAAACGCATGAGATGCTTCATTATATTTGTTCTGCCTTGAAGTATCCACTTCCTTTACTTTCTGTAGATAGCAGGTAATACTTGTGGAATTGTAGTCATCTTTAAATGAAGTTTCATGGTTTGGGTTCCTTTTTATGTTTTGCAGTTGCCTGTACTGAAAACTTCCAGTTATTTAGGATTTTTTGGTTTATCTTTGTAACTGTCCTGTGAGAGATGATAAATTAGGATTATTGAAGCATTGGTTCTTTATACCATTGGTTTTGAGGACAACTAAATACCACTGATTTCCTCCTTGCCAAAAACTGGCAATTTATTTGCAGCACCTGGCATTGTTTTTAGCCTGCATCTTCTGGGGCTTCTTGTTTTGCTCAGAAGCTGCATCCAAACAACTGGTGTTTATTTACATGTGTACTTCCCTCTCCCTCCTAGCTATTCTTTTTTAACCATCTAGTTATATGTTGTTTTTTTCTCAATATTGTTTTTCCTTGTTTTAGGTTAGCGAGCATTAATCTAATTATTTGCCTAGTTGTTTCCTTTACTTTTATCTTGCTTTTATTTTACTGTCTGCATATTTTGTTTGTTTATTTGGGGTTGGTTATTGTGGGTTTTTTTGGTTTTTGGTTGGTTGGTTGGTTGGGGTTTTTTTGCTTATTTTCATATGTCCCTGGAGCATGGGCATAGTAAAATAGAACACTTCCTCTGCCCTGAGAAGACTTTGTCTCTTTTGCAGCCCTTTAGGAAAACTTTTTATTGCATCATTTTTTCCTCCATTTTAACATCCTCTAATGAGATGCCTTCTATTAATTACATTAACTGATCCAATAACTCTAAAGCACAAAACCTCTTAGCACCATCTTTACAAGTTTATTATGCATTAAACTGCCAATCACGTTTGTTGTGGCAATAAATTTATTCCAACCCACTTTTATATATTCTGAACAAAACTTCTAATGGTGCTTTTTGGTATGTTACCAAACCTTCACAAAGCTGTAGCATTATCATAACTACTTGGTTTTTTCTAAACAACTTTCTTTTATTACAATAATTCACATATCTTTTATAGTTCATAAACACTTTCTATTAAAACTAATGCACACATACATACATGCATGAATTTTTATGAGTTGGTTCTTTTAAAGTATATTTCAAAAAGTTATGTTGGGATTCACTGTGGTCAAATGCTTGGAGAGTTTAACTCCTTTTAGGGTAATAGTCTGGTAAAAACCAGTACTGTTTTTCAGAAAGATAGTTTATTTCAGAAAGATAGTTTAGTTTTTATGAGATATTAACTCCTACCCAATGAAGTATAAGGTTACAATTTGACACTTGATGGTTTGGCATGCTCTACTTTACTCATGCAACCTTTATTGGCCACCATTATGCAAGTAGTTTTTAATTATAAAGCTATAATTCTACTGGTTTTTTCCCACAGATGTCTTATTCCTTCACTATGCAGAGTGGATCTGCTTATGAGATATGTGGTAAAGGGCGCTGCTCTTGGCAGGATCATTGCCTCATTAACTGTGGGAGTTTGTGTTGAGTGAGGCAAGGTATTGCAGAGCTGGCAAGCATGATCTCTGCACTAGGAAAACTGAATGCCCATGCAGAACAAATTCTCTGGCTGCATAATTTTCTCTGTTGTATAAATCTGGCTTTACTGTGTGACTAGAATATGATCTGTATTTTTTGGATCATCTGTGTACACATAATAGGTAATAGCACTTAGTATTCATTGGGGAGCTGAATTGGTGTATAGACCATATGACTAAGAAAATATTGTATTTGATATAAACTCAATTCAAATTGCTTAAATATGACGTGATATCTCATATTGGTAAGGATGAACAATTTCCCATTAAATGATCTCCTTTTAGTCTGTATCCTGAATAAAACGGTGGATTCTGTTAAAAAAAATGTATGACTGTACACAAACAATGTTACTGGGTGGAACTAAAACCCACATAAGTAGCTTTAGCTTAACACTTCCTAATTCTTGAATGTCTAGTTTTGTTGTGTTAATTTCATTCCAAAATGAAGATTTTTAAAATAAGAATTTATATGCAGGCAATATCCCTTGGGTGTTGCCAAACAGCATCATCTCCTTATGCAGAGTCTCTGACTCTGTGCTTTTGATAGTACAGCACAGGATTGACGCACCGAGGATTTCCAGGGTGTTGAAGGGTGGGCTTGTGCAGCCTGTGGCATGGCCTGTACTTGCTTAATTGGATCTTCCTTTGCACCATGTAAAGGTATCTGTTAGGTTTGTATAAGCTCACATCCATCTCATGGTAGGAGTGTAGATGTATGGCTCTCTTTCTTGTCACTATTCTTTGCAGTATATATATATATTTTTTTATTTTTTTTTTAAATTGGAAGAAGTTGGATTGATTCTTGCATCTTTCAAGCTAGGAGGTAGTGATAGGCTAAATTCACAGTAGGGATGTTCAAATCTGTATCCCTAGCTCTCACCAAACCATACACTATAAATGAAAACTATTCTCTTTGTGGTGCAAGAGCTTGAAGTGACCACAAACCTTTCTGCCTTCAAGGCAAAAATGCAAGGTGTAGCTGGTTTTAATGTTGTTTTGTTTTTTGGGGTTTTTTTTGTCATCACTAAAGCAAAGGAGATGGGATGAGTAATATGCTGTGAGGGAGGAGGAATAGTGGGAAGGGACACTAAATAAAGTACTTGTAGTTAAACTGCCTGTTGAGGTAATAAAATTTCGGACGATGTGGCAGTGAGCCCAGCATAAATGCACACTTTGATAAATGTGATTCTTGGACAGTAGTGCAGGCTGGAGCTCCTCCTGATCCCTGGAGGCTTCATGATTAAGCTGCTCCTTGGTGTCTTATTTCCAGCTTCATGCTCACGGTCGAGTGCATGAGTCCTGGGTTTAGGATGTCTCTGCTGTAAGCAAAGCACCAGGATTGGAACTGAGTGACGTGCAGCAGCTTTTACAGCCAAAAGGGGCTCATTTCAGGAGAGCAGTGCTCAGATCACACCAAAGGGTAGCTGAACAGAGCTGCTGATGGGGGTGCAAGCTCCTAAATTCTGATAAATTGTTGTCCTCATCAAAGGGCAAGTTGCTCATTTCAGTTACAAACTAGTCTGCTTTGAAGACTGCCGTGATGCTTTCATTCTACAGAATCCCTGTTTTATGGAGAAAATTGTTACCTTTTCCAAAATGTTTACCCTGCTGAAAATAGAGAACTTGTATTAACAGAGGAGAGGTCTATAATACTTGACACACATCAGCCAGACAAAACTGCAGTATCTCTTGTTCTTTTTCTCATTATCTCATTCTCTCATCTCTCTGCCAGAACAGAATTGATTGGATAGGACATACTGTAATTTTGTTTTACAATAAATAATGTTCCACTTTATTCTCAGGGATGGTTTGGTGAGTAATCTCCCATTGACCTTGTCACCCTGATGATGTAAAATGTATATCAGGTTGATTGTTTTAAGCAGAGAAATCTTTTAATTTGGTTTTATTTCTAGTAAAAAGGGCTGTAATAAGAAAATCTTTGTGAGTCTTCTGCCCATGTGATAATATTTCCACCACATACAAAAGTATTTAGATGTAGTATTGGATTTGAATTACAGACTTAGCAGAGAACTAGATAGATATTATTAACTTCAGTGCTAACTCCTGGGCTCTTTCCTCTGTTTATCCATTTAAAAAGACTGAGTTTTGGTCCTCAATCCACATTTTAACATGTAGTTCTAATGAGGTGTGATTGACAGTGTTCAAATAAACTGGCATCATTAAGCTGCTGTTTCAAAGGTTGTGCAACTTTGCGAGTGAATGTGTTTAGCTAACAAGTTAAATAAAATAAGATTTACTATGCACTGGCTGTAGGGTTTTTTTTTCCCCAGAGAATGATAGCCAATTCTAGAATGAAATAATCACTGTGGTTTGAAACATTCACTTGAACCTTAAAAAAAGATAGATAGTTATGCTGGTCTATTAGAATTGAAGCTGATTGTTTTATGTTTGGTATTTGTACTGCATTAAAGGTAAGAGGGCCTGAGTCAGTCTGCAGAATTCAGGTGTGGACAAATGTGAATCACTTCTGACTAAACAACCTGCAAGCAAGAAACTGAAATTGCTCAGCAGTTGAGGGGGAAGCTGTGTGCATGCCTTCCTTCTGTCATGGCACACAAGCAACTTCCAAGCATGTCACTGTTAATTTGCCTCTGTATGTATTAATTGTTTGGGGTTTTTTTCAGCAACAGCTTCATATGAAAGCTGAAGGAGATGAGATGCCTTTGAACTTGAGAGGCCCATAGCAAAGAAAGAATATGTATCAATACTATCCCATTATCCATTTTAGGAGGTTGAAGATTGTTGCCATCCTAAGTCATGACCAGCTATGCAGAGAAGGAGTCATAAAAAGGTGATGTGAAAAAAAAAAAATAATTTAAGAACACTTGTAGATAGCCTTAATGCAAACCACGTGCTTTCCCTTGAGTGGTGAGAATGGCAAGATACTTGCAGTGCTTGAATCAAAACGCCCCTGATTAAAAGACAGTGGATCCTTTTGAAATTAGTTGAAACTACTTTTACATAACTTGTATATGAAGGGAAAAAAAAAAATCTGAAGTCTCCACTTCAGGTCTTTATCAGTTATTTTGGCGACACACCAAGCAGAGCAGAGTTTCTGGCACTGAGAATGTTCTCTGTCCTTGCAAGTTCTGCATGGTGCTGGTGTTGGATGTGCCAGGGGATGAAGTGTCTTCCATGTAGCGTACATCCATCAAAGAGCCCTTCACAGCCCCCTCTGCTGATGTTGTGGGGGTTCTGTGGTATTCAACACATGACTGAAAATAATCTATTTCCACAATGATGAGGCTTGTTTTCACATTCCTGTGAGTAGCTGGCTGCCTGCAGTCCATCAGCCTTGTGCTCTCTTCATGTCATGATTTGTCTGGTCATTCAACTCTTTCACGAACATCTCTCCATATATCAACAGAAGTCTTAATGCTGCCTTAAAGTCTAACTTTTCTTTTTTGACTTTTTTTTTAATCTCCTAAGCATTTTGGCTAGTAAATTATTCCATAGACCAGATGTATACTTTCTCATGCTCTCGTATGCAGTCTCATCTATTTGCATTTTTGCTTCAGTTTAATTCTTTTGCTTCTTAAGGCTCTTCCTGGATGCAGACAGACCAGTTGCCTCTGGGTCCTGCACTGACCACCACTGTTTTGATGAGCAGTGAGGTTAAGACAACTTGACACAGGTATCTTGTGGCTACCCAGAAGTCCGTAAGAGCTGTCAGTCCAGTTTGAGTGTTTATGACTCTTAGATGGGGCAGGAACTCTCATTTCCAGTACAATAAGGTTGCATTAATTTTTCTTCATATCTAAATGAATTGCCTTGTCTTTCTGTCCAGTGGCAAATTTCAGATTTCCTTTACTGTAAACTCTTCCATTCTCCACTGTGTGCCAGGCTTCAGTATACAATAGATTTTCTTCTTATTTCAAAAGAAGCCTTATCAATAAAAAGAAAATTAAAATGTGTCATGATGAGCTGGAGAGAAAATAAATACACTGAGGCTAAGCTTTCATCCCAATTAGAACTTGACAGTACAAAATACAGGAGCAAAAAAAATTCACAGAGTTTCAGAGAATGTGAAATAATGCCTTTTTTTTTTTTTAATATAGTGGAAATTATTTCAGTGTGAGATTGTTTTTCGTAATAATTTTGTCTTGTAATACTTCTTATTTTCATCTCCTGCAATGGCAATCAGGCTGAATTTCCAAGTCCTGAGATGCTCTAGGCTTTAACCCCCTGGATTTGACCTTCATTGGCTTCTAATAGTAATGATATTTACTGATTCCTGATTCCTAGAGCTGCCTTTGCATAGATGTTTTGAATGGTTTACTTCAGTTTACTGTCCATTAATTGTGTGTGTGTGAGATGCTGTCCTACTTGCTGCCCTTCATCAGGTTTGAGAGATCCTTGATTGTAGCAACATCCCAACCAAAGGCAGTGGTTGTCACTGGCAATAGAAGATGAGAGCAGGTTACAAAATGTTCATAGCAGTTAATAGATGTCGCATATGCTGACCTAGTCTCTCCTTCTGTTTTTGTGTAAACATATGCAAACAGGTATTCTTAACAGTAAGGAAAAATCTCCAGCAGGCATAACTTAGAGATAATATAAAGATGATATAAAAATTAACTGGTATATTCAGTACACCAATTACAAAAGCAAATAGACTATGCCTACCAAAACCATTATCAGTTACCATTTAGCATACTCATTAGAAATGGCTATTAGAATATGAATGTCTATATTATTTTTTTAAAACATCATTCTTCACTTAGAGTGCCTAATACCACTGACAATTATCAAACAAATTACCAGTTGTCAACTAATCTGCAAATAGCCTACTGGGTTGTTATCATTTCAAATAGGTTTTAAAATTTCCCGATTGAACAGAAATGCTGAGTTCTAATGAGTTCTAGTTTGCAGTAATGAGAGAGCGGACAAAAGGATGAGATTGCAGCAGGCAAAGCTGGGTTTGAGCAAAAGCTGTAACTGAGAGGTATTTTGATACTAGTGTAGAACTGAATCCTTCTCACTTGACTTCTTATACCTCAAAATGTTATATGTCTGTTTCTGAGCATTGCCTCAGTAGAGGTTAACCATGTTTGAGGGATTGACCCAGCCCTGCTTTTTGAGGGGTAGCTTCATAATATAGAGGAGAATAGTTTACTGGGTCAGAAATGTGATTAGTAAGAAACTTCATCTGCAAAGCAGCTGACATCATTACACTCATACCAGGGCACCTCTAGATTGCTTATGTACAGCTGTAATAGTTGTTAGACTTCCCCAGTATTCCAGACAACAGAGGGGGTCCTTTTTTTCAGTCGTGCTACATCTGAGTACTGCTTCACCTTTGTACTTTTGTTGTACTTTGTGCTTCAGTCTGAGATAGTTTTATTGCGAGCTGTTTTATTGTACCCGATTTTACAAGATGAAGCTACTGAATGCTTTGGAAAAGCACTTTATTTATTGCTGATTTTGTTATTCAAATACGTAGACAGAGGAATCAAAAGAGTACGTGAGTGGTTTAGGTAAAGATTTACAGTTTAATTCTGTAGCACAGATGTTTGTATCAGCTTTTACATTTTGGGGAACTTGTGTTACCACACCTGTTCTGGGGTTTCTCTGGGTCTGCATGATCTCAGAAAAGGAAAAGCACACTTATTCTTGTGCACTGCCTCTTCCCTTTGAGTTTTGTAGCTGAGGCTTAACATTTCCATAGTTTGTGTCTTAAAATCTAGTATGTCAGTGAGCTGGAATTCATGTATGTTGTAAAATCCACACAAAGACGGCAGCAACTACTTCAGACTGTTGTTGCTGCTGAACACTTAGCAGTTGTCCTGGACAACTGACCTCTTTGCAGCCATGTCCTCCCAAGCTGCTCTTCTCCTGTTAACCTTGTGCCTCATTTTGCTTCTGGCAGTGCTGCATGGGCAGGTGTACCGGTTTTGCACCCTGGAGGGGACGTGGCTGCTGAAGGAGAATTCGACCCTGCCCTGGAGAAACCTGTCTGAGTGTGAGGCCTCTGATCAGGTAAGAGTTTCAGTCTCCTGCTGCTGCTGTTGTCTAGGACAAAACAGAAGAGGGGAAAAATACAGTCAATGATGCCCTCTCATTTTTGTCCTGTCAGAGTAATCTTTGACCATCTTGTCCTGGCTGCCTCACTTCAGTGAGCCTAATGGTAAGGGACGTGATGCCTGTTCCCCTCCACAAAGGGCAAGTGGAAGGTAGATGACAGCAGGTTTAAATGTACGTGAGGGAGCCAAGAAAAGTGAACCAGGCAGTCCCAGCTGCAGTGCAGAGGGGGCTCAACTGCAGCCCACCCAAACCAGAGGGGTGACCTAATTCATTTGCCTTTTCTTCCATTGGCACATAGTTACCAAAAAGTGACCGTTTGTTCTCTCTGTCTTGTTAGCAGCTATTAAGGTGATTGAGATGAACTAAACTGAAGGATATTTGCTTTTCACCTTTGGGCAGGGGGCAGTCCCTGCTTTTTGTTTGTTTTTGTTGGGGTGGCTCTTTTTTTTTTTTTTTTTTTTTTTTTTTTTTTTTTTACCTTAATTTGCTGTGGGCAATGGAATTAGTCTTGTCAGTGTTATTTTCTTGCTCTAATGCTTTATACGCTGCAGGGAGCTGAGACTTGGGGCACTAAATGAAGGAGAGCATAGGGATTTCTAGGGGATTTTTGTCAGCCACTGGCGTCAGCTATTCACTGTGTGCGTTCCCATGACACGTGATACCATTACTGCTGTGAGGATTCCAAGAGCAATGCTTTTGCTCATGTAAATTGAGTGCACTCTCTCCATCACAGGGTACTGGGAACTAATACATACCTAGACAAAAGAGTTCAAGAAACTCCCAAGTGCTGTGCGATCTGTGTCTTCTGGAGATCCTGTTGCTCAGTGCCTGGTTCTTTAGAAGAATAAGTGGCTGCAGACTAGAAGGAGATGGGAAAAGACATAGTTTCTAATTCTCTAAATATGTTATATTTCACTTTTTCCTTTAATTTGCAGCCTTATTCCTTGTCCCTTCCATGGTCTTGGGTATTCCAGCAGAGAATGTCATCTTAATGCAAAGTGTAAACCTGGTCATTTGACTTTTCCTTGTTTACCATTATGGTTTCTTCCAGAGCTGTGTTTGGACATGCCAAGGAGAAAGATACCTAATGGTAACATTTGGTCATTTGGCACCTGCCTCCAAGTTCCCATGAAATTATCTGGATTCTGATGCTCTGCATACATGGTGTTCACTCCCTGAAATGTGAATAGCCATGTTTGGTTTTTCAGCTAATGTGTATATATCCCCCTAATAACCTACTTTGTTTTATGCATCTAGTATGTGAGAAAAAGAAGTTGTTTGGATAAGTTTGCTATATATTATGTTACAACTGCTTCGAAAACAAAATACAAAGAGTTTGAGTGAATCTTTATGAAATAACATGTTTACTCTTAAGTGTTCAAAGTGGTTTTGATCTGGGTAGTTGTTCTAAGTTGTCAGGTCTCAATAGTTTGTCTGAGCCTTGATACTGAAGAGATTTTTCTCTTTTTAAGGCAGCTCTCATATCATTCCCATTAAACCTTCACTTAGCTGAGGAAAAACCTGTATGTTCACCTTAAATCCTCCTGGCTCTGCTGTACAGTGAATAGCTGTTATTTATTTCTGAAGTACAACAAATGTATATCTTTGTACAGCACAGGTCTTGGGAGTCAATTGCAGAATTCACAGCACAAAGTCTATTTAGAGAGTCTATTTAGACAAAGTGACATGCTTAGAAATGAACCAGAATAGAGAATATGAATGTGCCTCAGAGGCTGAGCAATAAGCCTGTGTTATAATTTAGACCTGCCTGTAGTTTTTCAAATACTTCCCTTCTCCCTAAAGATTTTGGCCAGCACTGCCAAGCAAGGGTCTCACTGGTCATGTCTTCAACAGTGAATCTAAAGAGAGGCATAGACCAGGACTGTCAGGGGGGTGTGGGGGTGCGTGCATCCCCATTGCTCTGGCCTGCTTCAGGTTGCTCCCTCCCAGTCAGTTCTGTAACATCCAGGTCATGAGGTGATGTTGGACTATGGTGGATTACCAGGAGCTTGCATAGTTGAGTAGGAATAGAGACTATTTGGGGGCAGGAAACAATCTAGCTGTTTGAATGCAAGGCATGCTTTGCCTCAGAGTCAACAAATGGGACCTGACTTGTTTTATTTCTAAGTATAGACGTAGCCAAAGGACCCTCGTCATTACACAGTAAGGAGTCTTGCTTTAAGCGTTCAACTCTGAAAACAACAGCTTTGCCATTTTTACTGCAGGGTTGAGCTGTGTCTGTACTTTCTGCCATCTGTTAAAACTTGCTTGTGTGATAATTCATGCTTCTTCAACTTTATTACAAAATAATGTTGCATTATCTATTTTCTAGCCTGGCTGCAAAACCCAACTGTTTGAGCAAACACCTGGGAACAGCTGGGGAATTAAGATTAAATTTTTGTTTCTTTAGAGTATACAGAAAGTGGAAGACTGATTTGATATGTGCATTTAAACTTCAAACTAGTGGAATGACTTCTGATTATCATTAAGAAAAGTTGAAAGCAGCTGGGAAAAAAGAACTGAAGCCCATAAGCTCTCTCTTTTCCTCCCTCCTTTTTTGTGTTTTGGTTGGTTGGTTTTGGTTTGGTTTTTTTGTTGTTGTTGTTTTGGGGTTTTTT
>JANIJG010021852.1:5667-26150 GCA_024611175.1 Megaceryle torquata
GGTTGGAATCATTTTGTTTTCTTTTTTTTTTTTTTTTTTTTTTTTTTTTTTTTTTTTTTTTTTTTTTTTTTTTTCCTCCTGAACTCAAGCTGTTTTGTAGCTGCCCTGTGATACAAATAGATGCACTCTTGGGGCACTGATTAAAATTTGTATGTTTTAGAAAGATGTTCCTAGGCTCAGGTAGACGCAGGAGTACTGCTGAACTGTCAGTATCTGTGCCATTTTCACATCCAGGTGCAAGCAGGAAACATTCTGAAGCACAGATAACTTATATTCTTCTTAAAATACTATTTATGCATACTAATTAGTTGTAACCATGGGAAGCATTATTAACAGTATACTCTTCATTTTAAACCAGGCTCTCTTGTGCTCCACTTGATTAATTGTCACAGAGTGTAATTTTATCACAGTTAAAACTAATTCAAGCCCATTTCCCTGTAGTAATATATATATATTTTTTCATTTGGATAAATTAATATTCCTCAAAAACTAATTAACAATCTCCAAATAATAATTTGCATAAAGGATGTTAGAGTTTTACAGCAATTATGCATTGTATGTAACTCATTAAAAGGTCCATTTTCATTACTGGATTTAGCAATGAGGTGACAGGTGTAACTGCTCCAAATGACCAGGCAAAACGCAGAGTGAAACTGGGGAATCCTTCAGTCTAAAGCCATCTGTGTAGCCAAGTTATTTCTCCTCATGATATTTTTATAAAGAAAATGTCTCTAAAATTAACAATAAAGTCCTTTGAAGGTTATCTCTTGTCTGAAAAAAATTGCAGCATATTTGTTCCTTTCAAAGAAGGATTATCTGATGATCAGCTGAGGGCCCCAGCTAACAGGCCAGATTTTTTGCCTCTCATTCTCAATGTGTAATATCCCTGTCAATCATCACTTGATGTCAGTGAAGCCTCCCAAACCACAAGGTCCAGGGGGAGAATGGACTTTGTCAACTCCATGAGAGTCATAAAGCAAAGACCTTTATTATCGATACATCCCTTGGTTATATAGAGCAAGCTTCACTGATCACACACACCACCAACAACGCTGATTGGATGCATGCGACAGCCCACACACTGTTCACACGTCTAAATCTACTACATGATTGGCTGTTGTCTAACTCACCCAGTACCCCCCCACGTCCTGTCTTTCTCTACTTTGTTCTGCTTTATTTTCTTGCTTCATTGCCTTTTCTCCACCATTCTTCTTCCTTTGCGCTCTTTCCATGGTTCAAGGACAGTTCTTGATAACAGTGTCCGTTTTCTTCCAACCGAGATCCCACAACAAGTTACTATGCAGTGTGAGAAAGAGTGGCCAGGAGCCCACTGGTGGGCTGTAGAGCAACAGAACTAAATCACAAGCACCAATTCTTCTTCTTCAAACCTGTCCATGTCAATTACTTTTCTGATAGGAGGAGAAATGAGAAGCACCTTTCTTTTATCCTTTTTAAGTGATAGTTTTCATAAAAATTTGGCTCACAAATGGATCTGTAGTTCTGTTATGCCAACAGTGGTTGTGCATAACAAACTTTAATATGTTTCATTTGTCTGAGATGTTGTTAAAGCCTACCAGGCTAGCTGTGAACAAGGCAGCATAATTCATGGCAAACAGAAGATCCATTCATTATTCCTGCCATAATTACAGCAAGAGCATTATTGATAAATCAAACGGAAATAATAATTCATTTGGAAGAAGAAGAAAAAAAAAAAGTAGTGTTTGTGGCTTTCAAATGAAACGGGAAGATACTGTATGTAAAATCAATCTTCCCAATCATACATTTATTGGGACTTCAGAGACACATGACGAAAGCATTCTCACCTTTTCCCTGTATTTCAGGTGTGTATTTCATCTCAAGCAATATTAATACATAAAGAGTCAGACATTACAGCTCAAAATGTGCATTTTCTGTCTTTCAACCCCACCTCCACATTCCCTAAATAAATCAGTGTTAATAATATCAGAGGTCCTAATCCAGCAAAACACTTAAGCACATACTTAACCTTAAACACATGAGTAGTCTCATTATAATCAGTAAGACTCCTCATGCTTTAAAGTTAAGCTCAAATTTAAGTGCTTTTTTGAATCATAGCCAAAATGAAGTAGTACAGACCAAGGTGTTTTCTGCATTGAAATACAAGTACAAAGACATGGTATTAACACTGTGGTTTACACTGATGAAAAAAGCACTCCTGGAAGTGTGAATTACAAAAGCACTATTAATTCACCCTCATGGGACTTTAGCATAGCAATGTACGCTCCATAGATGGGATTTTCAAGGCTGAATGTATTTAGGAGTGCTAAGCACCAGCAAATAGAAAAATAGTTATCCTGGCAATCACTCATGATTACTGTGTCCACTACAATTTCTAACATATCCAATTATACCTCTCTCTGTTGTTATCATGTCCTCAGTATTTTTCTGTGTTTTAAATCCCAGAGAGTGTGCTTCCACCAGGCAGGAAATATCACAGCATTATTTGTACAATGGATTTCTGACAGTGTTCTGGCTTATGATGACAAAAGAAATAGGAAATAACAACAATCTTTTATTTGGTACTGGAAGGAGGTTATCTGGATAACATAATCAGGTCTTGGGGTTGATTTTTTTTAAAAAAACACCTTTGTCTTCAGGTTCCCAAATTGTGCAAATTTTCTCCAAGCACTAGGAAATTAATAATCATCTCAAATAAAATAAGCAAATATAATGTTTTGGGTTTTATATTAAAAAAGATGCACCCAATGTACAATCCATTTCAGAATACAAGATAGCCCAATGGTAATCCCACTCGAATGTTAATATTTTACAAGTGTGATCTAAGGCTAATTTGTATCTGCATATAAAATGAGGCCAATTAAAGAAGGAAGGAGGAAGGAGGATCTGATGTAGCCTCTCTCCTATTATTCTTGATTAATTTTGATAACTTTTAAGGACTAATTATTTTCTCTACTGGGATATTTGAGGTAGCATTTCATTCTCATTCAGGCTATTTCCATTGTACTTTAATTATGCTTAAACCTGACTAATAATTGCAGAAATTGTATACTTCTTGCTTATTACCATGTAAAAAGTTTTCTCTCAGGATGGTGATCTTTGAATTATGTTATGGCTATTTTTGAAACACCTTAGCTAGATTTGAAACAAAAACATTACTATTAACTAGGTTGTTGTCAACAGTCAAAACCAAATACAAATACTATTGCTAAAAATTCAATCTGACTCATCATTATGTAGATAATGAATTAGGAGAGCTACTAATGTCTGAGTTACTGCAGGCTGCATTAACTGATCAAGGAATTGCTCCAGTGTTGATGGTCTCGAAAAGCTTGGGAGCTTTGCTTGTGTCTCCTCCTCATTTTTTTTGGTGTGTTTACTCTGGTACTCCTCTTTTTTAAAATTTTTTGGACCAGAAATTAATGAATTGCTCTGTTCTCAAAATTATGCCACTCTAGGTTGTGGCTTTGGTATCTGAAATGTTTATTTAGACTTGTCATTTCACTTGCTAAGGCCAGAATGTGCCAGAAATGTGCCACACCCCTGAGCTGCTTCTTAACTGGTGTGAAGCCAACACAAGCTTTTGTGGACCTCTCATAATACAGCTAAGGAGAAGGTCCAGAAAGCTGGCCCTCAAAAAGATAAGGTTTTTGAAGGCTAAGGATGAGAGCTCCTGAAACAGCAGCTTTCATATGAATATACCTTGTTCCCCCTCAGTGGGAGACATAACTACTCACGCTCTTCTCCCATAGATATATACAAGATTAAAGGTAGTAGTAGGCATGGAAACTTGATGCTGATGGTCTGGAGCAGAACACTAGATAAAAGTCTGGATGCAGAGATAGCTTTGCCTATAGCTTTAAGATGACAGTGTTTTTAACCAAAAGCATCCTTCCTTCAGGTTCACAGAACATATTAGAATAAAAAAAAGATATAATGGAACAGATGTATTCCAGTCACTATCTCTGTGAGCAACAAGCAACAGCTGTTTCAGAGAAAGGTAAAATAATCTGCATGATGGCAACATCTTTTCAAAAGTTCCCAATAGGGAGAAGTCATTGTATGGCTGAATTATAAGGGTTTACATCTCTCTGGCTTACTTTAAAGTAGTTTCTGTCTTATGATTTTTCTTTGCCTGTTCCTAAATCTTTCTAAATTCATGGCTTCAAGTGTATTTTGTGGCAATAAATCTCATGGGATGGTTGTTTCTCTGTGGAAGTTTTCTCCTATTGTTTACCACCTTCTAACATCATGAGTTTATTTTTATACAGAGAAAAACATCCCTGTTGTCATGGTTTAGGCCCAGCCAGGAGCTGAGCACCATATGGCCACTTGCCCATCCCCATGGTGGGATGTGTGGGAGAATAGGAAGAAAAGTGCAAAACCCTGTTGATTGAGATAATGAGAATTTAGTAGAACAGCGTAAGAGGAGAAACAACAACAATAATAATAATAATAGTAATGAAATGATATGTAAAGCAAGCAATATAAACTACACCACCATGCCTGGCCCTGGCTGTCATCACTCGGTGGAGATGCTTAAGTATCTAATTGCACTAGGCTGTATCAACAGTCCACACAATCCTAAATTGATTAAGCATTTATTAATGCTTGCCTAGTAGTATGTGCAGATAATTCTCATTCCTCAGTTGTTTCCAAAATATTCAGTATTCATTTTATCTATTGTTCAGTCATAATGTGTTGTTGGATGCAAGTCACGCTTTCTTCTCATGGAATAGACACCTAAAAATTATTACTTTGAGAATAAAAAATTATGAATATATAACAAGGAATAGATCTCCTGTACAAATGTAAGGCTCTTGAGAATTGCAAATAGTTTTTTGACTATGAGTGGTCATACCAGTATTTCTGAATGATTAATATTATAATGGTACAGATAGAAGAAAATTGAATACTGGTTTATGAGAGGAAGAGATTTGTTCATGTTTTGCTCTGTAGCCTAGATAAATATGAATATGTTTATTATTGTATTATTTCTAATATATGTTCCACATGTGTATATATATGTCTGTAAGTGTATAGGAGAGGTTTAAAAGAACATGAATGATACTAGGACTTAGAGAAAGCGTGTTTATTAGTAACATCTGATTCAGTGTATGTGTAGCTTTTACTGAAACCATGGGGCTATTTACACCAATTCTAGCGTAGTTTCCATTATAAATGCTGAAACACTATTGTGTTCTGGTGCCTTCTCTGTTGAGAGGTCTGTTTCATTTAGGGGTCTGTTTCATTTGTCTAGTTTTCTCTAGAAGTCTGGATCTTGTGAAATAGATTAGATTGTATTCTGTGGAAATGATCAAAAAATTATATCTTTTTCTCAGACAGAAAGACCATATTGAAGCTCACAAATATGTTTGGACCTGAATCAAAATGCCCACACTGATGCACAAAAGGATATAAGTTTGAAAATGGCATAGATAGTGTCCCAAGCTAAAATAACATCATATATCCAGAAATGACAGGCTGAGCTCATACAAAAAGATGGAAGTTAGATTTTAGATCAAGCAGAAAGGAGGCTGGAAGCCAAATCTTCAAAGGTCCTTGAATGAGTACAAATATAGAAATGTAAGGTGGAAAATCCATAATAAACATAATATGAATGATATAACTTTAGAATATGATCCTGTCATCACGTAGACAGATCTGAAGAATGTCATATTTCAATTGGATGTCAAAATAGCAGCTAAATTTTTAAACCAGTATTAGCAGGAACTTGAAACATTGAAATTAGTTATCTGACTACTACTAGTCTCTTCCCTAGGGAGCAAAAGGTTTTTTTGCATATTGCTTATGAAATAGTACAGTACATCTAACACCATTTAGACATTAACATTAATTGCTGATGGTTTCCTTTTACTGTTTCTAAATGGTGGTTTTATTGAATCATCCAAAATTTGCTACTCTGGGGGTGTGTGAGAATGAGCTTGTGTATCCTTAGGAGCAAACTCCAAATCAGCAGTTTTTTATGCTGCCTAGGATGGTCTATTGTAGGTTTTATGTGTTTGTTTGGTTTTTTGTTTTGTGTTGTTTTGTTGTTTTTTTGGGTTTTTTTTGTTTTTCTTAAATTACTAACATATATCAAGTTTATGTTAATTATAAGAAAACACAGCAGAAACACTCAGTAGCATTTAAGAAACTTAAAGTAGTTAACCCAGTTCTAAGCTGTAAAATGTTATACGACTCAGCATATTAAAGTAGGTGCAAAAATATAATGGGACATTTGCTTTTTCTGGTATTCAGCTATTATATGAAATTAAGATAAACTTATTTTCCTAAATATCTTAGTGAAACTTCAAGTATAATCTCCTTTCCCCTCTTTCTCTCTCACCTTCATAGTTTTCTTTTTCCATACTTTTAATCTAAAAAGTCATCTTTGTTTAATTGGAAATATCACTTGAATTTGTTTATTTTTCCTTAGGTGTACAATGCAAAAAAAATTTATTTTTTTTCAGTCTGGATGATGACTTTGTAAATTTTTATTCAGAACAAAACAATGAAGAACAAATAAATTTTTTTTCTGAAGGAAAGAAAAAGACTAGGTGGCCAGTTACCCTGAAACAGCAGTGCAAAATGATTTAGCGTAACACCCATCAACATGCTCTGAGCAGTGTTAACAGTAAAACTCTGAATTCTGTACAGCAGTGTACAAAGTTGCAAATAGAGGAGAAAAATCTTTCTTCTGCATATTCATTTATGAAGGCAAATAGATATTGTGTACTACAAACTAATGGTTACTCAATCTCCTAAACTGTTGGTTTACTAATTTGAAAATCTGAATAACTTTGTGGTATTTGAAGTGGAGAAGTAGTTTATGTGGCTAAAACTGGTAGCTTCATGTCATCTCCATGACTATGGACATAGCTGAGCTAACGCAGCTGCAGTATACCTTGTGTTTCTTTGTAGACAATAAAGTTGGATTTAGCTCATATACATTTGTTACTAACTATGTGGGAGGTAATTTCTTATTTTGGAAGATATTAATGTTTCAAATTTATAACCAGGCATTACAATGTGTACGGACTCAATAGATCTAACAAAAGCCTACACAGACAATTTGACAATGCTGATATATCCTCATGTTGAGTTATGGGAAAGGTGAAACCAGAAAAGTGAAATGAATCTACTAAATTATTCCAGGTGTTGCAGAAATACATGAATCAAATTATGTTTTTCTGTTTCTGAAAATGTATATGTGCAGTAATTTCTAATAAAAACATTCAAAAAGAAGATGCGTAGCTGCCAAATTAGAAGTCTAGTTTAAAAAAGGTGTAAAAAGTTACAATGCAAACATTTTCTTTTGCCTGTTAAGAGAGAAGAGATAGGGAATAAAAAAGATCAACACAAACTACCAACCTACCAACGAGTACTTTCAGTAAGTAGTCTGACTAGCTTCTGCACTGCAAAGTGCTTGAGTAAGAATGCAAAAGAAATCACTTTCCTGTAATGTAAAAGCATAATTTTCTCCTTAATTGGTCCTTGTGAAAAATCTGTGGATTTGCTCAAAAAGTGATCATTTTGTTTAGTTTTAATGAATATGGGTGTCTCTGAATGGTCTTATATTGACAACTGTGAAGACCTTTTTATCTACAGAACTCTATACCTGGGGCAGTGACATTGCTTGTATCACCAAGGTGCCATGCTTATACCTTTATCTCAAATAATGACAGGTTTGTTCTGTCTCCTTGACTTATCATTTCCTTAGCTCCCTGTTGTGAGAGAGGCCCAGCTTATAGCCAATTAATATCATATGTGGCAGTGATGTTTCTGATCCTGCATATGTTTGGCCTTTGAGTACTGAGTTGAATGCTACGTGCTCTGTACCGAAGACATGTTATCACCTATCTGATAGCAACATGATTTGCTCACTCTTTTCTGTTTGACCTGGATGAAGTCTGAGCTGAAAACACCAAATTCAAAGTGCTTTTATTCCACTACATATCTATGGAGTCTTTCAATTATTTTGGAAAAAAACTGTAAGATGAATTAAGGAAAAGGATTCGGTGGCATATTTGTTTGTCATTACCACTGACTGTTACATGAGGTTAAATTTTAACAAAAAATGAAAGAGGCTCAAAGAACTTCTTTTTGGCAGGGAACATTCTTGTCATCAGAAATGCAAAATCTGTTGCAAAACCATGCGGCATCTTCTAGATAAAATAATCAGTTTGAAAGAAATTATTTCTGTCTGTTTATTACATAGTAAATCCAAGTGTGGATGCTTTAGAAATTTCATAAAGAAAGTATACTTTAGTAAGCTCTACTGATTTATCTGGTAAAAATCCAAACTTTGCAGTTTTAACTCTCAGCAGATTTTAAAATTTAATCTTATACATTCAGAGCATAGTGTTTGCATCTTCCTGATTATTGTTACATGGAACGAAATATGGTGATTCCACAAAAATCTTGTTGTTTAATTTGCATTTAAGTTCTTGCAAAAGCATTTTAATTAACATTATGTTCCATATCACTACTTCCTGACAAAGTGGTTTTAGTCTGTACACTTTTTTAAGAATGCTATACAAATTTAGAGTATACAGTAGAGTTTTGTACCAGAGCTCAAATAATTATAGAATTGTAGACCATAGAATTGTTCTGGTTGGAAGATACCCTCATCAAGTCCAACCATCAACCCAGCACTGACAGGTCACCACTAAACCATGCTTAGGGACTGCATCTGTGCATCATCTAAATTCCTCCAGGGATGGTGGCTCCATCATTTCCCTAGGCAGTCTGTTCCAGAGTTTGGCAACCCTTTCAGTGAAGAAATTTTTCCTAATAGCCAATCTAACCCTTCACTGGTGCAACCTGCATTCATTTCCTCTCGTCCTATTGCTTGCTACATCGGAGAACAGACCAACCCTCACCTCATTACTACCTCCTTTCAGGTAGTTGTAGAGAGTGAGAAAGTGACCCCTCAGCCTCCTTTTCTACAGGCTGAGCAACCTCATTTCCCTCATAAGAATCCAGCCACTCTTCCTCAAGCGTGTAGGATTGCATTGGGTTATTGTGACCCAAGTGCACAACCCAGTACTTGGCCTTGTTGAAACTCGTGCTACTAGCCTTGACCCATTGATCCAGCCTGTCCAGATCCCTCTGTGGAGCCTTTCACCCTCAAGCAGGTCAACATGGCCACCGAACTTGGTATTGTCTGAAAATCTGCTGAGGGTGCACTTGATCCTCTTACACAGACCATTGATAAAGGTATTAAACAGAACTGGCCTCAGTACTGAGCCCTGGAGAACATAGGTTGTGACCAGTTGCCAACTGGATTTAATCTGATTCACCACCACTCTCTGGGCCCAGACATCCAGCCAATTTTTTATCCAGTGAAGCTAAGCTATGAGTAGCCAGTTTGTCCAAGAGAATGCTGTAGGAAACGGTGTCAAAGCCTTTACTAATGTCTAGGTAGACAGCATCCACAGCCTTTCCCTCTTCCACTAAGCAAGTAACTTTGTCACAGAGGGAGATGAGATGAGTCAAGCAGGACGTTCCTTTCATAAATTCATGCTGACTGTGCCTCATCTCCTGGCTGTTCTCTATGTGCCTCATGATGGCACTCAAGAGGATCTGCTCTTTAACTTTCCCTGGTACTGAGGTCCAGGGATTTTTCCTTGGATCCTTCTGGCCCTTCAGGTAGATGGGTGTCACTTTTGTTAACCTCTTTCTTCTCCTAATTTATGTTTCATGACTAGATGGTGGTTCCAGGTAATTTATTTTTTTTTAATTTATTTATTTATTAATTTTTATTGTAGTTTCATTTTCCCCAGGGGAAATGGCAGCTTAAAAAGATCTTGATCTCCTTTATCTCTGCTCTTTTTTAATTTTCTCTACTTCTTTCCCTCAACTGTGCCCAAAATATTTTTGGGACTGTACTGTGAACAGAATACAGTAAGTGACCAAGGTTAAAAATACACTCGCAGGAAAAATAACAGAAGGTTTTTTAAGGTCAGCTCACAAAAGAGTTTACAGATTGTACAGTTAATGTCCTGCTGGGAATGGGTGTCCAAGAATGAAGTTGGGGAATAAAACGCTTGTAAGTTGCCACAGCTACTAAGAAAAAAACTCATGGTATTATGGACTCCATATGTATTTGTTACTGCAAATGCAAAGGTTTTGGCAGGTGTTCTGTGTCTTGCCTAAGTGAAACAGAAGCATCTTCTGAATTTCATAAATTTCAGTTTTAGATTTTTCTTTATGTATTTTCTTTCTTTCCTTCATACTTGAGCATGGCCCATTCATTCAGGAAAATGAGTATGCAAAAAGGAAAAGAAAAAGATTTAAACTTATTTGGTTGTTCAGATCTCAATTGCAATCTTAAATTACATGCCTGTGGTATTTCATTTAAGTCTATAATCTATCTAGAGGGCATGGGCATGCAAGAAAGAGTTTATAGCTTTGTCTCTAGTTTAGCAAAGTGCCTTTGAAGTAGGTTGACCACAGACTAAGTAGACATAAAATTAGAGCTTGTTTAACTTGTGCTGAATGCAGGCAAATCTCTCTGTAAACAGTAGCTGCTAACAGTAATGGAAAATGCTTCTAATCCTGATACACATAAGGTAACAAATAGGAATCAGCTCTTGTTTACATTATTTATAACTTTTGTGAACAAGATTCTTCTCATTAACTGATGGAGGGGCCACTTAAAAGTAGCTGTAGACCTAAATGTCAAGCTGAACTAAATTGTCAGCTTTTCTATCTACTTACTGGGAAAGGAAAAAAAAAGTAAGAATAATATATCTATACAAACTCTCAACCAGAAGTCTGTCTTAAATGTATCTAAGGTAGCTGCTGTTAAATGATACAGATGGTGCTGGTAAAATTTTTTTTTTTCCTCTACTTGTCTCTTTCATTGCTTGCTTACAGCCTTTGGTAGAGTCTGGACAATAGGAGGGAATGGACAAAGAGACTGCAACTCCCATAAGTCAGTGCACATTTTTTATTTAACATTTATTTTATAAAGAATGAGAATGTTTCAAGTCATTTCAGAAATAAAATACTGAATTTCCACTTTCCAGAGGAAACCAGCTAGTTTTGGCTCATTTCAAAACATATATGAAAAATGTCAATATTTTGAGGGAGAGAGAAAGATGAGCTAAGAAGTAGAAAGGGCAGGGGTTTCACTGCTTCATAACAAAGCTTTTTGACAAAAGAAAAAAAAGGATTTTTATAATGAGGCTCCTCTTGACTACTCAGAATGGAAGTTGTTAAGGACCTTGTATTTAATCCCATGTGGACTCAGCTCTTAGGGTTCTGTAGGAATTCACCTCTAATGTTCCTCATATTTATTAATTGATGGCTTTGCAAGGATTTATACATTTGATACTATTTAGTTTGATATCGCTCTGTGTTGACCTGACTTTGAATTCAGATGAGACTGATGTAGAGTACTGACATGTGGTTAGTACAGGTGGCCTTATTTGAGTTCTGTAACGGTTGACTTTGAGGGCAGTGGGTTGCAAATGCTATGGTCTTGACTTATATTCCAAGGTTCAGTTTTTGTATTCTAAATGTCACAATTGGCATAGATGTCTTCAAATGATTAATGTCCCTTATTACTCTGAGAGGCTGACATATAATAAGCAGCAGAGAACACTGTTGGGTTAGAATCTATGCAGATTCCTTTACTAAGATGGGTGAGGGCAACTCCTGTATCATGCTTGGATACCTATTGCCATTACTGTGCACATCAGCATTTTTCAGTGAGCAGAGCATAACACACTGGCTGCATGTTGAGCTGTTGAACCTCATTGTGGGAGTCCATTAGATAACTGTAATAAGAGTAATCCCCTTCCAGGAATATTTCATAGAGATGTGCCCTTAATGATGGGGGTTATCTGCCCTGTGTCTGTTCTAAGTATTAATTCTGACACAAACTATTTCTGTAGTTCTGCATTGTTCATCCTATTCCATGCTGTCTATGCTATCCTACCATAAATAATCTCAAACTCCTCATGGTAGGTTTAATATGTTTAAAGGCTTCTAAAACCCATTGTGATTATCTAATCTAAACTTTTTCATAACAAAACTGTAGGACTTGGCAGTATTCATTCCTGTTGAAACCTAGATAGCTGCATTTGAACTAGAGAACACCTTTTGAAAAATAAAATAAAATAAAATAAAAAAAATTTCTCATATTGAATAAAAGCTTTTCCACAATTCTTAGAAACCTAATCATTAATTAATTTCAGAAGTTACCTGCTTTCTAGGTTGAAATTCTCTGGTTTCAGCTTCTAGCAATTGAAGCATGTTAACCTACATCTGCTAGACTGAAGTGCTCTGTTCTCTGTGTATCCACATACAGGTTGTGATCAACTTACCTCTTTGCTTTTCTTTGAGATAAATACACTTAGTACTTGGAGACTTTTGGTCTGTACAGATCTTTCATCCTCCAGTCATTCTTTGCTCCATTGGTAACTCCTTTTCAACATTTTTCTTGATCTGGGGATGTAAGACTAGACGTGACAGCAATCAAACTTGTGTTAGGTAGGTGTGCTTTTATTTGGTATTCACCTACTTTTACATTTAAAGACTTGTGCTATTCTGTTGGACAGAACATCATATTAAAAGCTCACATGCTGCCTATTAGATGCTGTATCTCTTCAATCTTTTAGTCTATAGTCTTTTAGAGACTATAGTAGCATGGAGGATTTTTGCTATTGCCATGTCTGACTTTACATTTGGCCTTGTGGAAATGAAGTGAAAGTTGAAATGAAATGTTTATGCCTCCAGAATAACATTAGATCCAGGTCCCTGCCTTCCAGGAGATTGATAATGACATTAAATAGCAGAAAACAAGGAATATATACCAGGAAAGGGTCTCTAGAAATGCAACTAAAAATAAAGCTGCTTAGCAAAAATTTCATGTTCTTAGTGACATTCTGAGACATAAATTCCATGTTTATTTTGTAGCATTTTAGTTGCCACACCATTATAGTCTTTCACAAAGTTGCTCCATTGACACATTGCAGATTGTGTGCCTGGGTATTTCATGCTGTATCCAAAAATACATAATGCACTTTCACCTTAGAGTTCATTCCTGTTAACTCAAAGCAGGATTAATTTTGCATGGAAAGAGGTGCCAAAGCAAAGTACCAGTATATTAAAATGTAAAAATTGCAAATAGCAGAGTTGACAGGCAGAAGAGGTTCCAGTGTGCTGTTCCAGAGTGTTCAGTCACAGAATCAGCCTTACTCCAAGTAAAATGTCAGGTTCTAAGACATTTTTCTCTTGAGGAGCTCAGTCTTACTCTAATTTATCTTGAAGGTGATCTACAGTTACCCATAGTAGAGCACAGATTACATAGCTACCATCTACTAGCTCAGTCTACTGCATTCATTTTGCAGATCAAGCATTCAAAGTAACAACTTCAGTTCACAGTATATTAGATCCAAGCAACAACAATATTTTCCTCTGGTCAACAGCGATTTATGTCAAAGAAGGATCCTACTATGGCAATTTTCTATGCATTTCTTTCTCATAATGTGTTCTCACTTACTATTCACGGAGAGAGGGAAAACGCAGTATGAACTAGTACTGGAAAGATTTTCCAAAAATAGTGTTTGAGTTGAATGGGAATCATCTGACAAGGGAGATGATATTGACCATTTCTTTCCTCCCGTAGGAAGGTGGTATTTGCTGCATGGATAAGATTTTCCTTGATCTCCAAAGGCTTCCAGTCAGAGAAGAAAGAACCATTGAAAATATGGTTATGATTATCAAAGTTTTAGGTCTGAGATTTCCCTGATTTTACTGCTGACTTCTAAGTGGCACAACTAATATGCACCACTTAATAGATTCAGTGCAATTGGGGGAATTCCTTCCATACAATAATTGTTGGAATTGTATTAATATGCATCTAAAATTTGGTCTATTTTCAACAAATGGATCTTTTATCTTTATATATCTAGGTAAATCTGATTAAAGAACAGGGCTCTGAAGCAAAATCAGAATTCATATCAAATTAATATAAAAATCAATTATGTCAAAATGGGTGTGAGTGAAGGCAGGAAGTGATTTGACTTGGACAGGCTCATGGTGATCATGGTAGTCACACCATTGTCAGAAATATCTGGGTACTGATGATGTTTTCTGTGTCTAAATCCTAAAGACTGTTACTCAGTTTATATATGTTACTCAGTTATTCATCTTCTATGCTGAGTGCACTGGCACACCTCTAAGGAAGGAGAAAATATGAAAATTTAAAGCCAGTGTAATTACATTATTATAGCTTCAGTCCTTCAGTTAAAATCATGCTTGATGAGAGAGCAAGCTAATGAGTGATCTAGGACAGAAAAGGCAAATGGAAGTAACTATAAAATAAAAGAAAGGTACCTGCAGTGACCTTAAGCCTTTCCAAAGCAGTGATGGCTTTGCTTATGTTTTCCTGAGCATAAATAATTTTTTACACAGTCATGCTGGGTAATCATGACTAGATAATTCTTTTTATGCGGATACAGCCCTTCTCCAGCTTCACTACTGACTTCTTTAAAGCCACATCATGCATGAAAAATCAAAGTGAAAGCAGAAGGAAGGCAGGGGAAGAATCCGGAAGGAATTGGGCACTTGCTGGAAAACAGCCCTTTCCTGATATTTCTAAGAACTGATTTTGTAGAAATAGTAGCAAAAATAACTATTTATCATTGCACTTCATTCAGAGAGAAATGAGAGGTTTTATGAGCTTTAGAAAAATAAAAACAGCTGTTCTGTCAGGTAAAAGAAAAGCATGTAATTGAGCATATCATCAAAATGCATACAGCAGTGTTAAAAAGCTGTGTTTTTCTCCACTCTGTTTTATTCAGATTCTTTTGTTACTTGTACAAGGTCTTCTAAAAAATAGAGAGTATGTCTATATAGCAGAGCCTCCCTGGGTTTGCAGACATACCTTCATGTTTCTGGAGACCTTGTGTGGGGCACTGTCCCTGTTGCGATTAGCTATTGCACTTTGATTTCTGTGGATACTGATTGGTTCAGAAGTCTGAGTGAATATCTTCCTGTCTTTCTGTATGCAGATACTCATGGCGTGCTAAAGCCGTTGTAAGATATTTTATGTTTTCTGAACACACTGAGCTTCAGTTCATTCTGACCAATATCAACTGTTGGTTTCTGGACCAGCACAGGTGGTGAGTAGGATGCCTACAAAGGCTATAGGAGATGGTGGGGAGCATACTTCATCAATCATTTCTAAAGTCAGAATAAGACATCAGGAAGGAAACTAGGTGTGGTAGACTGAGAGTGGAAATAAAGACAATTGTTGCATGGTGCCTGTTACCTTGGGCATGGCATGTTCAGGGTATGTTTTGATGTTACATATTTAATTCTAGCATGACCCCAATGTCTTCTGGTGGAAACAGATCTGTGATGTGTGCTCAAAACCTGTAGTTACACAACATTCAAATGAGTAAGGTCATCTAAATCTAAATGTAGGCTGACATAGTCATCAGTACACTCGCTTCAGTTTTGTGGGGTGGTTGTATCCTGTATTTTTACACCCTGAAAGATGTCACTGTCTACACGATTACAGGGCTGCAGGCACAGTAATGCTATCAAGACCATGACTTCACAGAATCTCTGAGCATGAGACTTTTTTTTTTTATTCTCCAGTTATGGTGTTAAAGCACAGAGGATTTTCTACCTCTGTACAAGTCATTGTAAGATAGATGTCTTTGTCATCATGTGGCTAGTCCTCAGTATTCAAGGAGAGTAAGAAGTGTTTTGTGTGGATGCTTACTTGCTCCTCAGGTGTGCCTGAGGGAATGCAGTGCCATGAGCTGTTTTGTTGTATACATTCATTAGTTTACTATCGCTTCTTTAAGGACTAATTGTGGTTATTGATCTTTGGTTTTCTTTCCCTGCTGCATACTATTTCTAGTAGGCTAAAAGGCCTCTTTCTGGCAGAAGGCAGAGCAGAGTATTTGTTGTCTTTTTAAAACAAAAATTCGTAGCACACTCTACAGAATAAATGTTTATTCTGTAATGTTTATCTTATATTTAATTTCTAAGCATTGACTTCTTAGTTGCTTCTAGTGAAACTGCTGGTCTGCATGCTCTTCAGGAGGTATTTCAGATTTCATTATATAAAAAACAGTGAGCTTGACTGGAGGGATGGAGGGAATGCACTAAAACCAGATCCTAACATTATTTTAAGGACTGGAATAACATCAGGGCAAATGCTCTGCAACTAACTCTCAGCAGAAAGAGTCAAATTTTGTAGCACAGGGAGGAATGTAGATGTATCCATGTAGATTCAGATTGGTGTCTGACTACAGAGCTTGATGAGAAATGGAGCAAAGTAAAACTACAGGGTGGGCTGTATAGAGTTTGTTCTCATTGGTTGCTTTGAGTTTGTTTATTTTCCAACATATAATGTTCTTCCCAAGTACATCTTGTAGAAATGATGTAGTGGTGTTGGCTGCTTATCAAGTTGCAGTTTCAGTTGTTGGTTTTGCTACAGTATTCTTTCTGAACTTGTTGTTCCCTAATCAGAATGTCAGAGCGTGACCTTAAGGACACTTGTCGAGATGCAGGGTCTGTTTCAGCAGGGTGTTCTGTTTTAGGGGTTAAGTGCCCTTCCTCTATCCCATTTTGTTTTAAATGTATTTCTCCTTTGATGCTGTCCGTACCTTCTGCCTGTTGTGCAAAACATCTGACTAGCCCTGCTAGAGGGCCTGCCATGCACAATTATATTCGAGTCAAAAACAGGGGCTACCAAGCTTTTGAACTCCTTACTGAAGTGGGATGGAGAGTTTACCATTGTCCAAGCATTCTGAGGCTTTTAAAATGCTCTTTACACTGTGTGGCTGTCCATTTAAAACTCACCTCTGCCAGGCTTTTCAATACACTTTCATGCTGCTGCTACTGAAGAGTGCATTTCCCACAGCTGTGTTTGCTGAACTCGCGTGACAATGTGCCTGTGATCCCTGGGCAAGGTAATGGTGCACTGAGGTAGATCTTTATATATAGTGAGGCGAGAACTGAGCTGGCTGAATGGAATGATTAACCAGCTGTCTATGAATGCATGGATGGCCTCCAGGGCATTTGGGCTCAGAGAATAAGTGTTACAAATAGAAATGGAAACTTGGGCAGTTATGAAATGACACTGGAGAGGAAAAGAAATGTAATATTTTGGTGCCAGCTATACTTCAATTGTAAAAGAAATGGTTTAAAAACTGAATTTATTTATCTTAATTTTAGAAAATTAAGGTCATGATATAATTTATATCCTTCTGAAGTTAGCTCAAATTCAGTAGGAATATTTTGTATTTTGTTTTGGAGAGTGAGATCAGGGAGGCCATATGTATCAATATAATCAATATGAATAATTAATCTATTTAGCATACCAACTCTAGGGGCTCTGGACACAAGCTACTTTTAATGCAGCAGCTGCAATGACTTGGTTTGTCTTGCAATACACAGACAGTGCAGATTCTGCAAATTCAGAGGCCCTGGCACTACGCATATGCAAGGAAAAGGAGTTTAAAACTTCATGTGTTTATTCCTGCACCAAGTATTTTGCTGATCTGATAGACCTCCTTCTATTTTATGCAGTGTTGTCTTAGAAATGAATGCCTGAGAGTGCAAATCACACAAGATTCATGGGGGCAGGGATTCCTGAAGAGGGTCAGCTAGGACCATAAGTTGTTGTTTGAGAATTCAGTAACACTAGAAGAATATGAAAATACATTCTGAATGTTTGAGACAGGTACTACAGCTGTTACCAGTATTAAAACTGTGGGCATCTAGCACACAATGAATTCATTTCAGAATATTATTTTTGTAGGACTTACAGCACTTTAGTTTAGATGACCTGAATAGGGATGTAAAAGGATTTAAAAGTAAAGACTGACTAAATAAACATGGAGAAAAACATATTCGGGTCTGTTAAATGGCAGTAAGACATGAACAAGATTTGTTAATAAGTGCTATTGCATTCTTATCTGAACACCGAGGTCTTGCGTTCTTCCCAGTGTGGATCTAGTGCTTTATATCTAAACCATTTGAGGCTACGAGTAATAATAGTAGCTATAAATCTCCTGGTATTTGGGCTAAAGTAAGTCTTACCCTAACTCTTTGCCTCACATTTGTATTTTGTATTTGTGGACTGATCTATGTCTTCTTGAATGCTCACTTTAATGAGTTATTTGTTTTCCTTTCTCCATCTTTTCTTTTCTCTCCAATTTCTCCCTCCTTGCTTTGAAGTATTATTTAATTCCTATAGGAGCTCTGAGGTGACAGACCGCATAATCCTCCAAACAGAGGGACTGTTATTGATACTGGTGATTGACTACTAAATCTTTTTGTAATTTTCTTATTTGTTTTACCAGGTACCTGTCTAAATGATCTGTTGTTCTGAGGACCTATTTGTATGGTGCAAATGAATACTCATAAATAAAGTTCCCTGCTTACATGCAAAACTATCAGTCCTTGTAATGTCAGATGGTTGTATATGTGTTAAGTCTCACTTTTAGAATTGCTGTTATTGCACAAGAGGTTGAGAACTTCAACCTTTTATAACCATGTGTGTCTTTTATGCTGCAATGAAAAGCCTGAGGATGGCTCAGAGGCATCTCAAGAAACTATTTCACTCTTTCTACCACTTTTTTTAATTAAAACAATATTCTTGTGATATCATAAACCAACCTTTTGTGATTTAGGGAGGGAAGGAGATCTTAAGCCATGGGTATGAACCTTTGGGGCCAGATAAAGAGGCCTTTTTAGGCACACTTCTCCCTCTGTTCTGTGTATCTGTAATAAGCTACTTAACATTCCTCTATGAGTTTAAAGGAGAAAGCTTTGTTGTCTCATCTATCTATTTTAAAGTAAGTCACACAGAGCTTTCAGGAATAGCATCTTTCTCCCTTGTGTCAAAGTCTCCGTGGGATGAAAGTGAAGCCTTTCTAAAGAAGAGTTATTACTGAAGCATCTTATAAGGATGTCAGAACAAAAGGCAACTTGTTCATTTCCTGTTATTAGTTAGGTCTCCATTAAAATCCTTTCTGCTTTCTTAGTGCCAAGAGTTTAGACTCACAACCATGCTCATGTATGTCTATAGTGTGTGTCCCACCACAACCACAAAACATGCCATTAGATTTTTCTTGTTAATTAAGAAATGCATTCAGAGAAACCCAAGATGTGAATCAGAAAATGAACATCAGACCTCTTTCATCCTTCACTGTCTCATAAACTAAAAAAAAAAAAGATAGAAGAGAAGCATGCCCTGTGACAAAATTTCTTTAAGGTAAGGCAGACAGTCTGATGACTCTATTGTTTTTGTTTGCTTCTGTCACCTGTCTTCCTGGGACTCCATCAGTTTCTAAAAAAGCAAGCTGTTCTTTAATTAGAAAACAGAAACACGTCAGAAACTAAGCTTGAAAAAAAATGCCTGTGATTTTTCATTTTCACACTAGACTTGAGCTACACCTTATTACTTTCTATACATGCTGTTTTCCCATTCAGCTTGGGATTTTAAAATACCCATATATTTATTTGGGGTTTGAATGTCACTACATACCCTGCAGTGTTGTAAATATGAAACTAAAGTAAGAGAAACTCAGATTCTGCACAAAAGTAATGACAGCTGAGCCTCCAAAGTCCTGATTTCTGTGTTTAATATGAAGCCCTGCCACCTTGGTTTCCCAGAGGGGCAGAAGCAGTTTTAAAAGTATCAGTTTACATACTTCTAAGGATGGAAGTCTGTGCTTACTTTGCTGTAATTATGTCAGAGCTTCCACTGCCAGGTCTATTTTCATGGATATAACATTTGGCTCTAGAAATTATTCTGTCTGAACCTTTTAATTTAAAGTTGATCTATACCCCACCCTGTGCAAGCTGGAGTTATTACACAGGAGCTGAGAGAGAAGCATAGGAAGCAACACTTAATAGTGTATGCTATTAATTGCTGTTCCTATGTTTAGTAGTAGAACCCCAAAATCCATTTGCACAAAGGCAGCTTCTTTGTATCTGTGTGTGACTTGTGGTGGCACACATGCTTAACCTTCAGAAAGCAGAGGCACAGGATAGCTCAGTGCAAACAATTTTGTCCCCACAATTATGGAATATAATTTGTGGCACCACAGAAGAGCATTTTAATCCTTCTTTATGCAAAAGAAGGTGATTATCATTCATCTGAACTTTCTGCAGCTTTTCCTAGTATTTTTAAGCCCACTAAATTGTATGTCACAGGTATCACAGGGTGTCAGGGGTTGGAAGGGACCTTGGAGATCTTAGAGTCTAACCCCCTTGCCAGAGCAGGTTCATACAATCCAGCACAGGTCACACAGGAATGCATCAAGACAGGTTTTGAAAACCTCCAGAGAAGGAGACTCCACAACCCCTCTGGGGAGCCCGTTCCAGCGCTCTGTGACCCTTACAGTAAAGAAGTTCCTCTTCCTTTTAAGGTGGAACCTCTTGTGCTCCAGCTTACATCCATTCCCCCTTGTCCTATCACAGGGCATGAGTGAGAAGAGGCT
>JANIJG010021853.1:0-27268 GCA_024611175.1 Megaceryle torquata
CCCCATTGCAGGGGAGGTTGGCCGGGGCTCTGAGCACCCTGCTCTGGTTGCAGATGGCCCTGCTCCCTGCAGGGGGTGGGACCAGATGACACTGAAATGTCCCTTCCCACCCCAAACCAGTCTGGGATTCCATTAAATAAAGAACAGCAGGACACAATTCTTCAGTACAGCTCTCAGCCAGAGAACAGAAACCACCAGAGCAGCCACACACTTCACATCAGCCTTTGAATTTCCACATCAGAGCACCCACCCCAGGGCTGGGCTAAGGAGGACACAAAACCTGCTGGGACATTTCCCCCTTACACAAGCGAGATGGTCCCAGCCATCAGGAACAGCCACTCTTCCCCTGCAGCTATCACAGCACCTTTCCAACTGCTGCAACCAACTGCGAAGGCTGAACCTCTCCTGAGGAAACCTCACATCTGATTGTGTGACTCAAGCAGCTCCATTTCCAGAAACGTTTATCATTACTGTCCCCCAGAGAGCCTCGTCCCAAAACTCATGCAGGAAACAGAAGGGTGAAAGAGCCAAGAACGTACAGGAATATTCAGAGCAAAGAGCAAATCAGAGCAGCATGGGAGTAATCCCAGTGGCGTGCCATCTGAGAACTGGGCTCCCACTCAGGACTGGAACTGGATTCATTGGCTTTTGAGCAGAAGCAACATAAGGGTAGAAAGCTTTTCAAGTCACTAGGGAAGAAGAAAATCTTCCTTAAAGCAGAGGGTCTTTCTTCTTCCCCGGCACCACAAGGGAAGAGAAGTTTGCCAAGTTTCTTGTCCACACTTCCCATTTGGGCAGCTTGATCTCCCCACTACAGAGCAAACCTGTTTGGCTTTGACCTGCCCACACCAAAATCCTCATGAAGAAGGGAAATTACTTAATAGCATGGATGGCATGGGAGTAGTTAACATAAAAGTTTAAGCAAACAGCACTGAAATACCGATGGCATTTCCCAGAGGCTCACTCTGGGCATCACACCAGAGCTTTCAGCTACCCCAGATGCAGTGAGGTGAGTTTTGTTGGAGATTTTGGGTTGGTTTTTTTTTTAGGTTTTGTTTTTTTAACAAACAAATGTTCCTTCTCATTTGGGTTCACATAAAACGTGTCACATGACTTTGCTTACCTTAAATCATAGCTCATGCAGCAAATACTAGCACCAGAGAATGAGCATCACAGGACTGTTTAGAAAAAGGGCTCTCACTTCAGTGTTTCAAACTCTTCCCTGCTGCAGAGGGAATAAAAACTTTGCAGCATCCCCTGTCCCACACCATGCAAGTGTCAGGCCAAAGACTGAACCATCTTGTGTAGAGAAAACCTGAGGAGCTTCATGGGAAGTTGTGGTTCTATGGATTAAGATCCAGGAAGAGTGGTGAATAATAAAGTGACAAAGTTTACTGGTGATAAGCTATTCAGGGAAATAAAAATAGCAGGTGACTGGGAAGAACTGGAGGACTTGGTGAGGAAAAGCAGCTGAAGGTGACAGTTCATTTGGTCTGCCTGGTTTAGGGAAATCAAATGATGCGCGTGGGGGAAAAAGCACCATCCTAACCTCAGGGTGACAGGCCCCAAACTGACCAGTAACCATCAGAGACACGAGCTCAGAGTTATGATCCATAGCTCCAGGAACATTTCCTCCCCCAGCAGCACAGATACCAGCTCACTAGGCCTGCGCACGAAGCCAGCAGCACGGCTGCCCCGAGCAGCGCGAATCGGCTCCTCACCATCCCTGTGGGCACGAGGAGAGCTGGAGAAGGGTCAGAGAAGCACAGCAGGGAAGAGCAGAGGACAGAAGCATTGCCATTTGCAGAGCCACTGTGCTCTAGCTCCAGAGCTTGGAAGAGAGAGACAGCTGTAAAAGCAGAGCAGGCAGAGGATGCTGAAATCCACCGTTCACCACTTCTTTGAGAACAAGAGCATCACGAGGCAGACTCGAAACCCAAAAGATGGGTTTCTTTACACACCATATAATTAAGCTAAAGAACTTGCTGCTACAGGATCCTGAGGATGCTGCTCAAGGAATGCACCAAAATCTTGGACAAGAGAAATGACCAGCCAAAGACAAAGATAACATCCTCTGGGTCAAAGAAACTTCTGAGCTGCAAATTGTTAAAGGCAAAGACGACCTTCAGCGCTGGTTAAATACGTGCTTGCACTGTCGACTGCTCCTGACCACTTTGTTAGCTACAAGTGGAGCTTTTAAGTTGGGAAGAGAGAGCCTGGATGCTCGAGCAGTGTCCCTCCATGCCCAGCAGGCCTTGCAGCCGCAAGAGATGCAACGCTGGGCTACACTGACAGTCTGACCCACTGCAGCTGTTCTTGTGCTCGAGGCTAAACCACCACCTCCAACCCAAGCAAGGCAGCAGAAACCCTTCACACTCCATGAAACACACATAATATTCCATATTATGGAAGGACGGGAAGAGATCTATTTGCCTCCTCCTGTCAACCATGAAGAGCTGAATTCAGAAGCTCAAGTAAAAGAGCCAACGCTCCCTGTAGCCGTTCGTGTCCCCCCTCATTTTATTGCCACATGAAAGGGGACACAAAGCAGCATTCACTGGAACACAGTTTTATATTTCAACTTTCCCCTCAGCTCCTTTAAGTGGATGAAGCTCAGAGCATTTGAATCAGCTGAAGCCCAAATCAGGCTGGCTGGCAACAGCCAAAAGGTTGGCGATCAGCGCTTGAGGATTTCTTAAAAGTTTGCAGATGATGATGGGAAATTCCTGGAAGGCATTTTATAGATGGCACCACCTTACAAATAACGGAGCTGAGAGCGCAGAGCCTTCCCCGGGTGTGCAGGCACAGGGGGAAGGAAACTGCAATAGCGTGGCTTCTTTTCCCCTCCAAGATTAGAAACAAAAAGACAGAGTTTTAAGTAGATTTTTATCCGAGTCTTCTAAACTGGTGTCACATTACAAGAAAGGGCTCTGCAGTTAACCAACAAAACCAGTTCAGCATTGTTTTTTAAATAAGAGAAGTTTTAATAATACAGAATCAGTCACATAATCTGAATTTCCAAGTTCTTGCTGAAGAAGAGGTCACAAAATCCAAATGCTTTACTGTTACCTGCTCAAATGCTCTACTATGGGACTTAGAGGGCAATTAAAAGGCCTCACACTGGGAGGTGGTCACTGGAAGGAGCCACAATCCATACTCTACCCCAGTCAGCAGCTTGGATAACAACAATCCTTGTTAAACAGGGACTTCCCGGGGTAGCTGCTGCTGTGGAAGCAGGGCAGCACTGCTCTAGCTGGCAAACATCCAGTGTTCTGCACCACTAAGGAACTGGTTTATGAACTCGGAGCCGTAAGACAGTACAATTACTACCAGGTACAAACAAGAACATCCAGGAAAATGAGAGGACTCTTATTAAACTGCAGTAAAAATGGTTGCACAGTACAGAACAAGAAGCTTCCAAAATGAATACCTGTCACGTAACACTGTACAGGAGACAAGAGAAGAAAGGGACTTCTCTCAGACAGAAAACTGTCGCAGAATTACAGTTTTTGTTAAGAATGAGCAAGGAACACTGTGCCCAGAGCTATTCTTGATGTGCTGCATCTATCCAAGGCTCGCTCATCAGTGTACAGCAGCTTTCTCAGGATCCTAATCAGCTTTCAGCAGCATCTTGTGACCCACTGCCCTTCTGCACCAGAAAGAAAATCCTGGGCACTGGACAGGACCACGTCCTGGTGCTTTCACTGAACAAACCTGCTGGCAAATACTCATCTTCTAAGGAAAGTGATTTTTTTTTTCCTGGAGAAGCAGCTGTTAATAACCCAACAATGTCTGGGTTGGTACCTATTAACCTCAGGGTCAGCAAGCTAACCAGAACGCTCGTCACTGCTGCTGACACCTCACACACATCACCTCACGTCCCAAACCCTCGTGGTGTTTGGAGGGAATCTGCCGACCGCACACAGGCGATTTCAACCCAACTGCTGAAGGAAAAGCAAAGTCTTTTTTTAAATATAGTAATTAGCGTGTTCATAATGAATGCAATTAATGATTAGTTCAGAGTATTCTACAGCTATGGCTGAAATACCCCAGCCAAGGTGAAGAAAACCTGGAAGGGAGAGAGCACGAAGCTTCACCCACATCAAGTGGGCAACAGCTGAGTTGGGAGTAAGTTCAAAAGAACAAAATCATAGAACCAGGTTGTTTGGCAGAGCCCTTTCAGATCCTCAAGTCTAACCATTAACCCAGCACTGCCAGGGCACCACTGACCCCTGGCCCTCAGCACCACAGCTTGGAAACCCCTCCAGGCATCACAGGGACTCCACCTGAGCAGCCTGGGCCAGGACCCGACAACCCTTGAGGGGAAGAAATTGTTCCTCAGGTCCAACCCAGGCTCAGGATTTTTGTTGTTTGGTTTTGCGTTTGTTTTGTTTGGGGTTTTTTTTGTTTTGTTTTGTTTTCAATCAAATATAAAGCACATCTTACAGGGCAGAAGTTGGTGACGTGCTCAACCACAAAAGCAGCTGTTACGAGTTTCAAGAAATCCTAAACTGCTTCAGGTAGGATCCCACTGGGAGTCAGCTTCATCACACTGGGTCAGGAGAACATCTAAACCTTTTAAAAAAAACTGGATTAGTAGAGCAAAGCGAGATGCTCAGATGAAATGCAGATTAGTCTCTGCAGACAAGATGAGCACAGGCCACAGAAAAAGAGGCAAAAGCAAGAGGATGATTTCAGTGTTTTCAGCACCAAACTGTCTACTCCCCTTCACCATCCAACAGGAACGGCACAAACACCGAGCAAAGCATTTTTCTTATGATTTCTTGGAACTATTTTAGAGCATTCTGAAGAAGTGACTAACAGGGACAAGGATAAAAGAACATCCAAGAGTTCTCAAGAGTTTCACAAGAGCTCGTCCATCTGCTCGGGTAGGAAGCAGGAATCAAACTGCAAATCAGACAAAGGTGTTTTAGAGAAGTCGAAGCCAAGTGAAACAAATGCAGCTTGCTAGAAGTTCAAAACGAGCCAAACCTTGAGACATTTAAGCTTCAAGGCACAGGAATGCAGAACATATCGCCGCCATCCAGAGACCCGGTGGCAGAGACAAAGAGCTGGGAGCAACGGGATTTCCCTGACACAAAAGCAACTTGACAGGCCCCAAGCAGGGAGCTGCACCACCGGCTGCTGCCAGAGCAGGACTTCAACTTCCCAGGGCTTCAGTTCTGCTTTCTCGTATGTATTTTTAATTCAGGTGATTACGAGATGTTTCGTGGCAGACATAGTGTGGGCTGGGTTTTTTTTTTTGCCACCCACAGTCCCAGTGTAACCATCACTATTCACTCCACGGGCAAAAAGACCCCACCCTCCTTGAGCAAAAATGACCACTTCTCAACGAAACCATGAATGAGAAGCTACAGAAACCTCAACCATCTTCAAGGGTGCATCGACGAGCAGTCGAGGAGTTCAAACTGTTGCTAAAAGACCAAGTCACTTCCTCCAGGCCGGATGTTACAGAGCAGGGCCCTGGGCATGCAACAGAGTGAGTCAATGGTGAAAAGCAAACACCAAGTGGAGATCTGCAAGAGTCCCTCCTTGACCGTGAATTCCAGAGACATATGACTAAGTTCCCTTTCAAAGAATGTTTTTTCCTAACCAACCACTTCTGAGGCCAAGTGCCACTCTGCATCAAGGCGAACGCTGCAGAGCCGAGGTGCTGAGCGCCCATCAGCTCCTGCTCCTGACCCCCACCCACTGGCACAACTCAGGGAAATGGAAGCAAGAAGGGGAGAAGACTTCAAACCCCGACTGGGAAGAGGAGTAAAGACAGTATATGGTTTTAAGAAAATTCTTAAGCCACATTTTTAACATCTTGTGATTTTCAGAGCCAAACATGGCAGCATTCCAGCTGAAGAGACTTTGAGCCTGTCCACTTCTTCGCCAGGCTTCTGCTCACTCCCTGCTTACCTTCACCCAGCACTAACATTTCCCATCCATCCATCTCTCACCTTCACCCACTCTGCCAAGGTCTGTCCCTTCCACACCACAACCTGCTGCTCCCTAAAGTCAGGTCTGGAGAAGTCCTAAGCTGTCCTGCACAAGACTGGATTGCCAACTGCATTCTAAACCCGGGTTAGTAGAGAGAAATCACCCCTTTGGCACAGGCTGGGGACCAGGAGGAACAATTTTAGGGTGTGAAGTCCTAGAAAATATTCAGGGTCTCACAAAAATCAAGTTTACACCTCCACACCTTGCAACACATTCCTCCCATACAGATTTTCCTCAAGCACTGCAAGCGTTGGGCATCAGCTGCAGAACGTGACCACCTTTGGTGCGGGTGATGCTATCTATCCAGACTGTGCTCCAAGTAAAATATATTTTAAAAATAATATTAAGAAAACCCTGTATTCACTGTCACAGCAAACAGCTGCAGCTTCAGATTCTGGTTTTCAGCTGTCGGGTAGAAAATTCCCCATTGCTGAAACTAAAGAGATGGTCAAAAAAAAAAACCAACTTGGCAAAGTCCCAGGAAGCGGTGCTGGTGCTGATTTGAAAAGACCAGTTTGATCAAACACAAATGAGACCCCTATTGTGGGGAAGGTCAGTCCCAGGTGACTAACTCGGCTGTATCCAAGTGAGATTCAAGGCCTATTGGTCACTGAAGTTTGGGCAGAATGAACAATTAGCAACCCTCCTGTTAACGAAGCGATGCTGACGGCAGGCTTTGAGCTGAGGCAGGCCAGCGCTGCTCACGTGCCACACTGCTGGGCAGTGGGCACAGGGGTGACAGCAACCCCCCCACCAGCTCCAAATCCAGATGAGAGGGACAGGACGACCAACCCTGCTCCGTGACCACCAGAGAGAGGACGAGGAGCCACCGACTTAAATGACAGCGAGGGAGATTTAGGTTGGGCATTAGACAAAGCCTTCCAACAGGAAGGATAATTAAGAGCAGGACTAGATTGCCTGGGGAGGGACAGGAACTGCAGCTCCTGAAGGTTTTACAAGCAGTGGGAAACATCTGTCACGCTGACCCTGCTTTGGGTAGGGGGTGGATTAAGGCGGCTGTTCAAAGACCCAGCTCCCCAACCTCCCCACCGAGCTCCTGCTTTAAACTGCTCCCATCCAGGAGCAGACAATAAGTTCTGAGTACAGAGCTTGGGGACGGCTGCAATTTAGAGCAACTGAAGGGCAGGCAGGGCCTGGGTGAGCCTCCTCACCCCAGGGTGCTGGCACCCCATTCCCCCCCCAAATCAGGGCTGCTGTTTGGGCAGGGGGCCCACAGGCGAGCACGCCGCTAGCCAAAAGGCACAACGACGGCCACCAAGCTTGCTCACGAGCCCACACCTTCACACCCCGGGTTTAGTCCCTCCTCCACAAACTGTCCCACAGGAGGCTCTAAGCAACCTGCTCTAGTTGAGGATGTCCCTGCTCACTGCAGGGAGGTTGGACTAGATGACCTTTGGAGGTTCCTTCCTACCTGGGGCATTTTATGACTTCAAGACAGACAAACGAGTTACCTTTTTAACATTTTCCTCCTCCTCTTGGCGTTTCTCATAGTGTGAGAAGTCATCGAAGATGGAGGTGGTGTGCTTGTAGGTGGCAATGATTTTCAACACCTGCTTAGCCTTCTCCAGAGGCACCTCCTGAGTGTCCCTGGAGTTGGTCACTGGTTTATTCTCGTTGTTCTCTAGGCGGATGTGCCGCAGCTGGCTGTTGGGAACGTCCTTCACAAAAATCCACCTGACATCAAAACGTCCCTTCCACTTGTCCTGGGACCACACACCCGCACACGTGTTATAGTCCACAGCAGATTTCATTTCTGCGACTCCGCAGAAGTGACCGCTACCGTTGACACTGAACAGTAAGTAAACGGGGCCCTTCCCGTTCATGGAGCGATAGGCGGCATCCAGTCTCTTGTTGCCGTGCTCTGTACTGCACCAGATGTTATATTTAATGGAACGGTGGATATCGTCCTCAGAGTAACTCTTAATGATGAAAACCCGGCCGTGTTTTGGGTTCCAGTCAAAATCCTTGGGGTTGTAGTTGTTGATGGATCTCAATTTCTCCAAGACCGGGTGCGGTTCCGAAGGAGCAGAACCAGAACTGGCCTGAGACTGTCCCACTCCGTTACCGTCCACTCCGTTTTGACCGAACCCGTTGCCGCGATTCCGAGGGGCAACCCAACGGGCGGGCTGGGCCGCCTGCTGCGGCGGGGGCAGCTGGGCCGGCTGCGGGGGTGGCGGGGGCAGCGCCTGCGGCTGCTGCCCAGTTGAAGCCTGTGCCACCGGTGGGCTGTTATTGATCTGCTGGCCCACGGGTTGGGGGGACACCTGGGCTGGCTGCTGCCCGATATTCTGAACCAAGGCCTGAGACGGGGCTTTCGCCACCGGCCCTTTGTTATCCCAAGTTCCGATATCCATGTTGTGTTTTATCGGAGGCGGCGGAAGACTCGAACCCGCGATGCCGTTCTTGGTCTTCAGCTTGGGCTGCTGCTTCGCCGGTTTGCTGGCGATGTCAGCCCAGGAGGTGGGCTTCGGAGGAGCGATAGTAGCCGGCGGCAAACTGTTGGAGGCCACGATATTACTGGTGATGGATCCGCTACCGACGGCCGAACCTACGACTTTCGGGACGCTGCTCGCGACGTCCGTGCTGCCCAGTTTCAGAGCCGCCATCCCTTGGTCGATGGTGTTCATGCCGGGAGCCTTGTTGAGAGTCTCATTAGCAAAGGCCGACTGCCCATCGATCATGGCCCCCCCCAGCGAGCTGGGGGCGTAGGCGTAATTGCTGCTATAGCCGGAGCTTTGAGTGGACTGTCCCTGAGAACTGTTATTTCCCCAAGCCGAAAAGTCAATCCCGCTTGGAAAGAAGTTAAAGCCGTGCTGCCCGAGGAACGGAGTGCTGCCGAGGGCACCCGGCTGCCCGAACATGGCGTCTGGGAGGAAGTGAGGCTCCCCGTTGCTCAGCTGTCCGTAGGAGGTTAGGTAGGGCATGGGGGGGTCACCCCCCGTGGACCAAGCAGCTTCACCCAAGGAGTAGGAGAATCCGATGGAGGGGCTGTAGTAGTTTGGTAAGTAGGAATCGGACATCGCGGTGTATGCATTGTTCTGGAAAAAACAAACAACAAACCAACCAACAAATAAGCACAAGAGTTAGAATGAGTCGAAGAGATTTCAAAGAACCGGGTGTAAAAGTCATCTTAGACTTCCCCTGTGCCCCACCCTCTCTACCTTAGGGCTGGGCAGATAAACAGGCCTGGCCTTGAAACGCCTCCTTTGTTAAGAGCACTCCAAAAACGGTTTAATTGCCAGAAAGATTAAACACCAAGGCTTAGCCAGCTTCCCATGCCGAGCTGGGAGCGCACCGTGCTCCTGATGGAGGACTGGACACTGGACTGGTCCCAGAGTTCCTGCTCGGGCTATAAAACCAGTACCTTACCTCCCATCAAACATTATCTTCCATTTTTTTGCAGCTACTACCAAGGGCTTCTCTTGCCTCTGTAATGTACTTATCAGCCCCTACCCTGGGGTTTGGGGGAAGGATGCAGAGAGAAGTGGAATATGGAGGAAAAAGGTCCAGTGGAAGCACTCTGTCAAAATCATCAAGGTCCCTAAATTGCCTCCCTTAAACTTATTACCCATGAAAACAGCTTTATCCCCACAGTTTAACGTTTCAGAGCTCATAATATTCCGAGAACCTGCAAACAAACAGGGATTTAAAGCCTCATCCTCAAAATAAACTGCTCCAGTGCTGCAGGCACAGACTAAAAAAACCCAACACACAATACTTGAAAATGTGGAGTAATCAAAGAGGGTTTCAACAGAAGCCTATTAGAGCAGCACAAGAAAGCAGGTTTCAAATCCAAGTAAAAAAAAAAAAAGCTACTCTGTGCCTCGGTTTCCCTTTTAACACCCAAGCAGCCTTTAGGTTATGAAAACAAAACACCTAATTTGACAATTAGGGAACTCTCTGACAACACCAAGATTTGCTTACATGAAAAACATCTGTCATTTTGCATTCAAACCACCACCCCCCCAGGGGAGCGGTTAAAGCCTCACTAACGGACATTATCACCCCGTCCCCGCGCGCCAGCCCAGCGCACAACCGACCCGAGTTGGGTTCAGTTCACGTTGAAAAAGCTTGGCTTGCTGCAGGGCTCTACTCCATTCCTAATTGAATCACCTTTTCATGTGCCAAGAGCAGCTCCCGAAGGATTTGATGCCATCGAGATGGTTCTGGCACCCTCCAGAAAGAGCTGGTTTGCCTTTCTACCTTCCGCTGGGTTAAAGGAAAGCGACAGGTTTGGGGCTAACCCAGCCCCAGCTTTGCTAATTAGTAGGAATTATTTAACATAACATGCTCAGAGACAAGGTTTAGGTCATTTATAAACCACTGGAGCTTTCTGTGGTATTTCACATGGTGGGAATGCAGGGAAACTCGAGAGATACTCTCCCCAGCCTTTCTGCTTTCCCAGAGGAAGGGAAAAACTAATGACAAAACTCTTAGCTACTAATTCCACTCCTTTGAGGAACTTGGTCCTGCTAAACCCAAACCAATGAACAGCCTTGAAGGCTTGAGCTGTCCAAACACTGACATTAATTTGTGAGGCAAATGAAGAAACTTAAAACTCAATAATACTATTTTGAACCAGCAAAGTCTCTTCAAAAGATAATCCCCTCAATTAGCAGAGTAACACCAGAGTCTCCTGGAAATTAGCTCTAAGAGAACACAAACCTGTCAGCCCACACCTAAAGCTGAGCCCAGCAGGCAGAGTAGCCACTTCCTCTCTACCAGCTTCTCCCTCCAAGCTCATCACTCTCAGCCAAAAACCTATCACCTCAAGATATTTTCTTAACGCAGGTTTAGCTTGGAGATATTTTAGCACAGTCTGTACCCAGCTGCCCTCCTGCAGCAAGGGGGGAGCGCAGGAGTCAAGCGGCAGCCGAGCGCTGCGGGCTGGGAGCAGATTTAAGCCAGGCTTTGCTGCTGGAATGTCTCGAGCGACGCTTCTCTATCAAACGCTCCACCTCGCTCTGCTGCCCTGCGCTCGCGCAACCGACGCGGTTCCTCATTAGCATGCAAATAAAACTTCACCAGCCTTTAATTCTCTCCAATGACTAAGACTTTTTTTTCTTTTCTTGGTACAGTTATTTCCTCAAATTCACTATTCCTCTTCACCTCAGACCAGAGCCAGGGTCAAGGCTCCTTTATCGTCACCCTGGAGCTTTTGCTTTATCAAGCGGTGAAGAATCGCAGTGCACGTGAGTTTGGAAACACGTGGTAACTTCCTCTAGTGGGCTGACGAGCCAGGAACAGGCACACCTGAAACTGCAGCTCCTGACTGAAGAGCTACAAAACTTTATAACCTGGTTCCCTCACATCTAGAGAGGTGATTTCACCCCCCACCTTGTGTCACCCTGCAGCAGTGGGCTGCTTTTAATCCATTTTTCAGGGCCACATCAGTCACTCCCTTTCCCATCTCCAGAAAAAGAGGTGTCTACTTTTTCTTGCTGAGCCTGGTCAGTTGGCTCAGCAGAACCACAGCCCTCTCCAGCCTGAACCCCAGGGGTTGTTCTCTGTTCTATCAAGTGCCAGACTATGGATCAGAGCTGATAAGCAACACAACACGGTGAGAAATGGAGATAAAAGTTGCCCTGAAGTTCATTTCAAGTTACCCCGGAGGTTTTACCTCACTCCTGCTGTTCCTGAGTTCTAGAGCTCTGCTCTACCTCCCAGGGTGTGCTCCCCTCACTTCCTGATTTTTAAAACAAATTTTTTACCACATGCCAAGAGAAACTAAATATTCAGAAGTTCTCCATCAAAGATGCAAAGCAGGCTAAAGTATCACACTGGTCTAACACTATAGTGCATCTTCTTCATTCTCCTTAGGAGATATAAATCAAACTCCACTCGGCAGGAAATACATCCACATTCAGAAGGAAGCTGGAAACTGATGATGCTGATGTCTGGGATAGGAAAAAAACCCACCATTAAATGGAAGCTACTGGGGAAGTAGCTGGTTCCACTCAAGACCTAAGAAAGTTCTCCCATTTTTCTCACCTTAGGGAGGTGGAATTTGGGTTTGTAACTTTTCAGGGAGCTGAATGGAGGAAATTACCTTAATGAGAGGCTGAGTTCTGAGGATTATGAACAGCTGACAGGATCTTAGAGCATATTTAGCCTCACAGCTTTAGCACTAACTAGAAAAATGTGTTAAAACTTTTAACCAAGACAGAAACTTGTTCTCATGTTCCCATAAAACAACACCCAGCAACATTCTGTGAAAAAAATAAATACAGTGGCTAGTAAAAATGGTTTAAAAAAAACACAGAAGGGGGAACAGGTTATTTTTACTAATCTCATCTGAAGAGGAAAGGAAAGCCAAGACACTGAACTATCTGCTTCAGATGTTTATCTGGAGCACTTGTACCATCTAATCAGCTGAACTCCATCTGTTCTGTGTCACTCTCCTACTGCTCATTAAGGAAAACAAACAGAAAACAGTTAACAGAGCTAAGCTTCATCAGAAAGTTAAGAGGAAAAGCATTAGGAAGTCTGACTTCCAGGAGCCGATCACCAGCTCTCCAGCTCCTAAACTCCTCAAGGAGTCTTAACTTTTATCACTTGTGTGTTCCGTGGGTTTTGGGGGGAAAACTAAAAAAAAAAATTTAAAAAAAGAGAGAAAAATCCCATGGCACGCATTTTGCAGCGTACTTGGCAGAGAGATAAGAACCTTGCTGGCATCCTCCGAAAGCCCTCGGAGCCTGGCTGCAAAGCAATTTCACAACACGTCTCCTCGGGGGGTGGAAAGAGCCAGAAACGGGATCATAACAGTAAAACTGAAAGAGCAGAACTGGCAACTTCAGGGCAGTTGTGTTTGGTTGGTTTTTTTTTAAAAAAAAGGCAAAACAAACAAACAAACAAATTAAAAATCCCCAAACAACTCAATGAGCTGAACACCAAATGTTGGAAGCCCTGACACCCTCAAAAAGTTGCTAAAGCCTTTCTACATCCCCCACGCCAACCCAAGGGCATTCAGTGTGGAGAAAAGCACGTCTGAAGGGGCTCGTTACGGTGAGGAAGGCGGCAAACAGCGAAATGCAGTCGGGGGAAATGCACAGACACCAAATTTGCTTTCGCTAGAGCTTGGCTGGAAGCCTCCGGGCTCTCAGCAGGTACTTTTACTCACCGGCCGGGCCTGGGGACTCAAGTAGGGTTCAAAGTCATCATCATTTAACCCATCCTTCTGGTGTACAGAGCCGTTTTGCACTGAGGAAGAAATACAGAGAGTTAGAAAGAACTCTGCCAATAAACTCGGACATCTGCCGACTCTAAAGACAAACCATGTGACAGAACTAGCCCCCACAAGCCATGACATCCCATGCTCAGCCCAACAGAGAGCAGAAAGGCACTTCAGCACCACACAAACGCTCTTCAGCTGTAAACTTTCCCCAGCCCCAGAAGAGATGATGGGCTTCCCAGCCCACGGTCTCTTTTCCTCCCAGGTGCTCTGCTGCGGGAAGGTGCAAAGACCCGAGGACATGCTCAACAAATTTCGGAGGAGATCCTCCCCAGCCCTCCCCCGCGGGATCCCCGCTCCCCAGCCGCCCCGCCGCAGGATCCCCCACTTCCCAGTCCCCTCCCGCCGTTCCTCGGGGCTCTCACCTTTGTTGCCTTGGCCTTTGGGTCTCTGGCGCGGCGGCGCAGCGTGGAGAGAGAAAGAGGGGAAAGCGGTGAGTCAGTGGGGGGTGAAACGGCCCCAGCGCGGGCGGGAAGCCCGGCGAGGCGCGGCCCGGCCCGGGGAGGCCCAGCCGCACAATGGAGGCGCAGCCCGGAAAGAGGGGAAGGAGAAGGAGGAGGAGGAAAGGCCGTGGCCGCCCGGCCCGGCCCAGCCCAGCCCGCGCCCCCGCCGCTAGGCCCCGAGCCTCGGCCTCGCCTAGCGGAGCAGGCCCGGCGCCGCGAGGGAGGGAAAGGCCGGGCGGCGGGGCTCCTACCTGCTCTAGGAGGCTGCTGGCCGACATGGCTCCGCGGCGGGGGCTGCTGGCGGGGCGGGGCAGGGCAGGGCGGGGCACCGGGAGGCGGCGGCGGCGGCTTTGTCCGGGCGCGGGCGCGGCGCGGCTGCCTGGCGGACTCCGACTGGCCCGCGGCGGCTGGGGCGACGCTCTAGCCCCCGCCCCTCGCCTCTCCTTCCGGCCCCGCGTCTATGGCCCAGGCCCGCCGCCTCGCGCCCACTCGCGCGCGCACGCACACCACACACACGCGCTCCCCGGGCGTCACGCGGCACCGCGCGCGCGCGCCCCGCGCTCGCAGGCACAATGGCGGAAGAAGGGGAGGGGAGGGAGGGAAGGAAGGCGCGGTGCATGGCGGGACGGTGGAGGACTGGCGAGTGCAGCGCCTCCGCTCGGCCGGGCGCGGCATCGCGGGTAGGAAGGGGAGGGGGGAAAGACGGACACGGGGCGCTCTTAAAGGGCCCTACCTCCCGGCTGCGCTTTTAGGCAATAAACGGCAAATCAGACGCCTGACTGCAGCCCCCCCCAGCCCTGCTCTGTCGCACCCCGGTATTTGATTTTCTCCCTATCCCCAGCCCACGGTGTAAGGGGACCAGGGGCCATCGTAGCCCTTCGGGTCCCCCCGGGGAAGGGGGTCCCCGAGCACCAACCCCGACACCCCAGGGAGAAGCAGAGCCCACCCGACCCCTGCCCCGCTCCCGGCCAAGAGAGGGGCGCAGCTCGGGCAAGGCTGGAGGTGGTGGAAATCCAGACTGGGGAGGGAGTCGTCTCCAGAAGGAGCCCCGTCTCTCCCCGGTCGAGGGGCTGCCTGCATGGGACGAGCCGGCGAGGAACGGAGCGAAGGGTGCTGGGCACGGAGGGATGGATCCGGGCTGCGAACCCACAGGGTCTGGCCCCTACAACCGCCTCCCAACACCCACGCAAGGTGGGTGGGATTCGCTACAAGCTCCCGCCACTCCACGGCTCCAGCACCACCGGAATACCAGTCGAATGAGTCCCTGGCAATACGGAGGGGCTGAGCAGCAGCGACCCCTCCTCAGGGCTGAGGGGTCCCTGCCCAGCTCAGGCTGCCCCTGAGGTGAGAGAGCTGCCACCTGTCACCTCCCCACGAACAAACCATCCAAGTGTAGTTCAATTTTTCCTTTTAATGCAAAAAAATAGCCAAACACATCTTCCTTCCCCTCCCCACCCGCCCTCCCCAGGTGTGTTTCTTTTGCTTTGTTTTGCTTAATATTATTTCCAGCCAAGCAGATCCCCCCCCCCTCCCCCCCAATCCCCAGCCCTCCCAAACCTCCGCAGCCCTAACGGCACCCGGGGGCTTCCCCCCTTTCCATCTTCCCACAGTGGCCGAGCCCAAAGGGACCCCCCCCGACAAGCCACGGGAAAAATATAAAAGAAAGAAAACAACAGGGCGCACAGAATTTCAGCAACGTGCCGGTTCTAATCCTGCCAAGAGATTATAGGAAGAAAGAAGAAAAAAATAAAAATAAAAAATAATAATACAAAAATAAAACCACCAAACAAGTAGCAACAAGCAGGGAGCAGCCCCAGCACTCAGTGTAAACAGGAGCTGCCCCGATCCGGAGTCCAGCTGTCCCGGAAAGCAACAGCACAACATGCTTTGTACACCCCGAAAGGTCCCCGCGGCGCTGAGCAGCCAAGGGGGAGGTGGTGGTTTTAAGCTCGAGCTGATATTTGTTTGTTTGTTTATTTTGTTTTTTTGGCCTTTTATGCAAAAGGCCGAAGTGATCTCGGAGTCTCCAAGCGGCGTCTGCAGCACCGAGCCCAGCCAGGCGGGGAAAGGGATGGGGGGAAAAGTGCTACGGGGAGAGGTGGGATGGGGACATGGGGACCGTGAGACCGGTGAGAGGAGGTCCCAGGGCTTTGCAGCTGGGAAATGTGGAGAAAGGAAGGGTGAGAGCAAACAAATACAACAGAAAAAAAACAAATAGGAGAGATATAAAAACAATTTGTGTGGAGGAGGAGAGTATGGACAGCAAAGGCGGCGTTACCGTCGTCTTCCCCAAAGCAAGAAAAATAACAACAATAAAAAAATCCCAGTTGAGGTGACAGCGAAGAGTCCGACAAAATTCCCTTCTCTGGGGGAAAATAAAAATACAAATGAGGTACCTGTTCCACCCCAAAGCCGCTGCCCCGTCCCAGTCACGCCAACGCTCCGGCCACTGGTTATTGTCTCTCTGACACACAACGGCGGGGGCTGGGGCAGGCGGGAGCAGAAGCACCGTGCAGGGGGCCGGGCCACGGCGCGTTCTCAGCGCCAGGAGCCCTGCTCCAGTTCCTCCCAGTTGGGTTGTTCAGCAGAGATCCAGTCTCTCCTCGACCCTGCGGACAGGCGGCATTGTTCGGTGCTCCACGGAGATGGAGCTTTTTCCAGGTCTCACGTGTTTCTCCAGCTTTTTTGTTTGTCTTTTTTTAAAAAAAAAAAATAAATTATATATATATTATATACAGTACAATGGAAATATCCATGGAAACCAACGGGGTGGCTGGAAAAGATGCTGAACAACAACAAAAAAACAACAAAAAAAGCCCAAAATAAAATTAAATTTCCCAACTCTTCCCCAAACTGACGCTTGCCTTCCCCACTAGTCCTCCAAGACCACAATCTCCACGTTATGGACCTGGTGCTGATGGTCCTCCACATCTCCCACCACTTTCTCCTCAGTCCTCAGCTCCGTCTCCAGGATCACGGCTTTGCCCTCCGCCTCGTCCGTCTCCGCCTCGGGATCCGGCGCCGGGTCGATCTCGATGATGGTTTGCCCGTCATCCGAGGTGCCTTCCACAGCTTGGATGGTGGAAGTGAGGCCAGATTCCATGGCCACCAATTCCACGGGGTTGACCACGGTGGCCACGTTCGCCAGGGCGCTGCTGTCCTGCATGGCCGCCGAGCTCAGCAGCGCCAGGCTGGAGGACGGGTGGAGGGTGACCGTGTCCGAAGGGCTGGTTTTGGAGGAGGACACCACGGTGGCATATCGGAAGAGCTGGGAGCCAGACGGCAAGGTATGAACAGTCACCGGGCTGGAGCCTTGGCTAATAGTTGCCACCGGGATGTTGCCCACCGAGAACTGTTGGCCAACGGGCGCGATAGCGATGGGTGAGATGACGGTGAACTGAGGCTGCTGGATGGGGGTGGAGGGGCTGAGGACGGTGGCGGAGGCCGGGCGCTGCAGGCGGGGTCTTTTAGGGGGCTTGGGAGCGCTCACAGGCATCAGCACCACGTTCTGGATGGTTTGGGACTTCGCCTTCTGGTCCTTGGCAAGTTTCTTCTGCTCTTCCAGCTGCCGCTCCAGGTCTGCAAAGAGAAGGATGGGTTGCGCTGGAGCCAGCACATGGTGGGAGTTCCTGGGGACTCCATTACCCCATGTTTCTGACAGAAGGTCTCCTGACCATCCAGTCAAGCGTGATCACAGCATTTCACTCAAGATCAAACTTCACTGAAGGAAAAGGCCAGATTCTTACCAAATCCCAGCCTGGTGGGGGCTGGAAGGGAGCTCTGGACATCATCTGGTGCCACCCCCCTGCTCCATCCAGCAGGGTCACCCAGAGCAGGGGGCCCAGCAGCGCAGGGTCCAGGCGGGGTGGGAATCTCTCCAGAGCAGGAGACTCCACAACCTCTCTGGGCAGCTTGGGCCAGGCTCTGACACCCTCACAGGAAAAAAGCTTTTCCTGTCCTGCCACCCACACAAACCCATCACCCCTCATCCTGTTCCAACAGGCCCTGCTCAAAAGTTTGTCCCCATCTTTCCTGCAAGACCGCCCCTTGTCCATGTGAATACTGAAGTCAGAAGTAGCCCAGTAACCTCATTTATCCAGGGCAGTAGGGGACTAGGACATCACAGACAAGAACAGGTCCTACAGGACATGGTGAGGAGGGAGACACATCCAGCAAGAGGCTCTGGGGAATCCAGGTCAGGTTCTTGGCTTCAGTGCAGGGGAAGAGGTGCAAGACACCCGATAGCTCGACGCCAAGACAAGGAGACAACTCAGCACCCCGTACGCGGAGCACTCGGCACAGGTTGGCACTGCCTGCAGCTCGGGTGACTGTGGCACAGCTCTGAGCCAGCAGTGCCCATGTTCTGATGCCAATGGAATGGGACTCACACCCCCAGCACTGTGGCTGCTGTCGAATGATCACTGGGAAACAAAGGAGAGGGGAAATTCCACGCAAGCCCCGGGATGGAAAGGGATTGGGATGTGTTTGTTTTGGGGCAATGTGCATTGAATAACCCAAATACAGTTCACGTGTCAAAGGAAAATCAGAACAGCTGCTGAGAGCAGCAGCAGGAGGAGAAGCCTTACTGGGCACTGACTGTACCTGCCAGTGTGTAAAGAAACTGCTCCTCTCCTTGCTCTGTCTGGTTTTTCCTGTTGTCCAGAACCTTCTTGACCGTGTCCATGAGGCCAAACGTGTGGGCGACGTTGTTCAAGACTGCAGCATCTGCAAGGAAAGGGCCATGGGGCTGAGAGCCTCACTCCACGGGTGGGACTCGGTCAGGAACACAAAAGACACTCGTATTACACCAAAATATTTTCTGCTGCTTTTGGTAAAACTACCTCTGTTCTTTCCCCAGGCCTGGCTGACAAGGGCAGGCCCAGCTCCCGCATCCTTCTGACATCCAAGGACTAAATAGTCCCATTCACATGTGAAAGCAAAGGAAACAGAGCTGTGTCACTCAAGCAGCTCAAAATCGCTGCAAGTGAAAGAATAATTTGCAATCAGAGAGATACAAATGAGCTCTCCACCTACAAATCATCACCCCACGCTGCTGACAGTGGCATTACCATGCCAGCTCCACCGAAAGCTGTGGGAAATTTCTATTATAATGCACTGACTTCAATCACTCACAGCTTCCAAAAGCTGCCACCTACCAGACACAAAGATCCGCCAGCCCAAAGCTGAGTTAGCAAATAAATCAAATAAATCCCAGGTAAAATGAAGTTTGCTACATGGATGTTCTCTCAGCAAGAGCATCAACAAGAGGTGCTCTCAAAGCCCATGCTCACCAGGGCATGTGCTGAACTGGATTAGGGAACTGATCCAAGTTAAAAATAACCCTAAAGAGGGGAGGGGAGATATTTTTAACCCAGATTAATTCCCTCATCTGGTTCAGCCCAAAAAACAGGTTCTCTGACACAAGCAAAGACAGAAGGAGAAGTGAGGGGGCAGGACCTGTTTGAGCCTGCACTGCCACAGAGCAAAGGGTTTGAATAAGAGCCAAGAACTGAGGAGTTGCCCACTGGTCTCAGCAAGATGCTGGGGTCCTTCTGCTCAGGGAATGAGCTGGAAAGTTGGGTCCTCGTGGCTTGAAGCACTTCACAGCTGGGTAGGCTGAAGCCACACCAAGACTCAGCTGGGCTAATGAGCAGTAACTGGCTCCCTGTCCTGACTCAACAGCTTCAAATGCTGGGGATAGATCCTTGTCACCTTTTTATTTTGCCTGCAGCAGTCTTTTTGAACAACCTTCCCCACCACAGAGCCAGAGCCTGTGGATCACAACCTACCTGTCATCTGGAAGGGAGACTGACCCAGTCTCTGCTGGACACCTCTTAGGACTTCTTCAATCTCCTTCTGGATGTTGCACACAACCTCCTCCATCAGCCCCACATCAGCTATTCCTTTCCAGAACATCAACGTATCCTCTGCCACAAGGAGATGGGGAGGGAAAGAAGTCAACACATAAAAGATTCTGGACTTTTCCTCACAAAGCTACCTTAAATCTTTCAGGCAAGAGTAACTTAGCAAGGTGACTTCTTGTTTGGCCACTGGGGTAGATGTAACATGGAAAAAAAAACCCAAAACCCAATCCTGGAGGAAGAAGGAAAACAGATCCAGGCAGCAAAACAGTTTTCAAGCAGCACCATGACTTCCAAGGCAACATTTCTCTGCCTCTGTTTATATTTGCAAGATGCAGAGCTTAAAAAAAGTATTTGAGGAAATTCTGCCTAAGCTTCTGTACTGAACTGAAGGGGGAATGCAAAGCACCGTGGCCAGAGGGACACGGACAAGAGCTGATGGGGTACCAACAAGCCACTGCTCCCTGGTGGTTCCAGTCTAGCTCCAGGCTGGCAGATGGTTACATCCTTAGAATGACCACAAAACAAAGCCCCTCGCTGTAAATAGTAGCACCTGATTTGGGTGATCATGCCCCAGCCACAAGGCCAAGGCTGGAGTTCCCCTCTGCTCTTTGGCAGGACCTGGGAGACACCAAGGGGCTGGGAGACAGCTCTGTCTTTGCCTAAACTCTCCTTCTTTTCAGGATTTCTGTCTCCAGGTGAGGATGGGAGAAGAAAACACCCAGTGAGCAGTCTGAGTTTACCCGAGATCTCATCCGTGTCCTTTTTGATGCCTTCCTCAGTGGCCATGGTGACGGCAGCCGTCAGAGCCGAGTTCCACTCGATCCCCTCCTCCATGCTCTCCTCCGACAGCGCGATCTGGGTGATGCTCCCTGCCAGAGAGGCAACATCAGCTCCCTCAGCAGCACCTGGAGCACCAGTCCTGAATCCCTGCTTTGCTTTCTAGCCCCCCACCTCCACCCCTCCCAGGCTCTTTCCACCTCTGGGGGTCAGGTTGTTGAAGCTGCTTCTCATTGGAAGTGTGACTGGGAAAGGCTCTGGGGCTTCGGGAGCAAAAACCACGTGCTTTCCAAAAAGCAAACCAGAGGCCTGGCATAAAGGGAGCAGAAAGGGATCAGAATAAAGATAGGAACAAATAAGCCTCAGCCCAGGCACCGTTCTCTCCTTGCGTCACCATCAGGGAGCTCTGCACCCCAGAGAAGCCCTTATCTCTCAGCTGGTTTACAGAGGGGGAAGGGATCTGACTCAATCCTGAGTTTCTGGACCAAATTTGTAACTAAGCTTCTGGAAGGTTTTACCATGTGCTTTCCAGGAGATTCTCCTCAGCCTATGGAAAACTCCACCACCTCACCCACCTGGGGGCCTTAGAGAAATGTAACCTGCCCAGCTGAATGACACAGTTTGGTTGGGAGTAGTTTTGTCCCTGAACCGCAGCAAAGAAATCACTTCCTGCTCTGAAGCATGGGAATTCCTGAGGATTTGCAGTTTGAATGACAACCAAATCACATCCAGCCATCATAGCCCATTCATGGCTGTCCAGGAGATGTGGAGAAGGCTGCTCCAGAGGATGTCAGCATCCCTAAATTCATTCCTGAGCATTAGCCCACCTCATGCCTTTGGAATAGACCCTCAAAGAGGAAAGACATGAGCGCGCTCGGGTGTTTGCTCACGTGTGACCCAAGAACAGGGATCCCTTCAAGGTGAGCCCACCCTGGCTCCCAAGGCTGCCTGCCTCTAGTCACAGGTTCTTTCCAGCCCTCGCATTACTGCAGAGCAAAGCTCCCTGACAGATGCTGCTGAGGCCTCTCGGAGTGGACACGAGTAGCAGTTTCCTTCCTAGAAACCAAAGCAGCCTCCTGAACAGTGGGACTGGAACCCCTCTGCTGTGAGGCCAGTTTAAGAGTTGGGGATGTTCAGCCTAGGCAAGGCTCTGGGGTGACCTTCTTGGGGCCCTTCAGTATGTAAAGGGGCCTGTCAGAAAGATGGGGACAGACCCGTCCTATTGGGATAGGACAAGCAGTGATGGGTTTAAACTAAAGGAGGGAGATTTAGACCAGAGAGAAGGGAGAGGTTTTTGACCCTGAGGGTGGGGAGAGGCTGGCCCAGGCTGCCCAGAGAGGTGGTGGCTGCCCCATCCCTGGCACCATTGCAGGGGAGGTTGGCCAGGGCTCTGAGCTCCCTGCTCTAGTGATGATTGGCCAAGGGGGGAAGCGAGAGCATCAGAGGGAAATTCCCACGGCATTGCCGACCGGTTTCCTACCGTCAGCAGATGTAGGGGTCTGCACCACGCTCTGCTGCCCCGGCACCGGTGCTCTGGCGCTGCTGATCAGGAGATCAAACTTGGTGCTTCGGCAGGTGTTGGTGCAAACTTTGTCATGCTGGTAGAAGTCGATTTGCCCCGAGTCCATCATCTTCCTGTGCGGGGAGTAGGGAGAGAACCAGGCTCATCTCAAATTCAGCTCAGAGACGAAAGGGAGTGTTCCACATAGGAATGCTACGGCCGTGGGAAGGATGGAGGAAGGGAGATGGCACTTTGCACACAAAACATCTCCTGCGGGCCTTTCAAATGGCAAATACATCCCCCAACTTCACATAGAGGGCTCCAGCCCACCTAATATGAGGTCCCCCAGGCAAGGCCACTTCTGTACAGGATTAAGAATCCAGCCCCTTAGAGGACGGGGTCAGGATCTCTGCAGGCTACTGGCCAGATAATGTGAGCTTCCAGGAGATGTCCTGAGGACTGTGAAGCAGACAAAATGCCTGCTTGGAATCCTGCAGCTGCAGTGATGAAGCCCCGAAGCAAATCAAATACCTCAGCATGATTCCTCCCAGGCGAATTGCTCTCTTCCAGTCCTTTAGGGTAGATTTCCCAGCCAGGTGAACAAAATGCTTTGGGCTGATCAGTTGGTCATTGAACTGACAATGAGATAAACAAAGGCTCAGTAAACAGGGTCACATCACTTCCGAAGGCTATTGAGACAACCAACACAGCTAGTCCACAGCTCATCTAAGCCCTCACTTCTACCCAGAAGGAGAAGCTGCTTCTCAAATCCACCCCTAGCCTTGATCCCCTCGGCACAGCAACGCTTAGAACTCCAGACCAGGTAGGTCTGCAGGGGTGACCTGCCAGCTGCCGGCATTCGAGCCACACAGCTCTAGCCAGGAACAGCCCTGAAGGCTTTTGTACCAAGCATGAACCAAATTAGCTTCTCTGTGAACATGCACAGATCATTACAGGAGACTCCAGTGACATCAAAAGATGAGTAACATCTATCTGACACAGGTATTCACTCGGGCATCTCCTCTGTCCTGCTCCAGTGACTGAGAATAGTTCCCTCTGAGGGGCAGCCACCAAGTGCTCTCACCACAGCAGCACATCAGCTCTTACATCAACCCAGTCTCCAGTGGAAAACGTAACAGCAAGATTTGTCTTCTCAATGCAACCTGCTCACCAAGGAAGTGACAGGAGCAGAGTATCAGGACACCAAGGGAAAGAGACAAGGAGAAAAAGCTCTGGCAGATCTCAGCACGTGTCCCCTGCCTGCCTTCAGCTCTGAGTCCCTTGTCAAGAGCCAAACATGACTCTGCCTTAAGCAGCCATCAAGAGCAGCGCTGAAATATAAGGTGGGTGATAGACGTTCACTCCTTAACCCACAACTCCTCTGCTTCTCCCCAGGCTAGAAACAATTTTAGCACTAACAATCCAGCACAGCCATAAAAGCAAAGTCGCTCAGATGAAATGCAAAAAGAAAGGAAGTCAAGTGCCAGAACTTGAGAGCAGAAGAAGAACCCGCTGCAGAAGATCCCTTACCTTCACACACTTGACATTAATCCCTGGACAGACGAACTTCTTCCAGAGCAGGATGGCTTTGCTCTCCCCGCAGGTGATGGGATAGGCAATCTCAATCTCCTCATTCGTTTCAATGGTGCTGGGGTCTGAGGGAGGAAGGAGTGAAAATGAAACTTGGCACCCAAAAGGTTCAAATCCCACAAGGTAAGAGCTGAGAGCTCCCAGGTTACAAGACCTGTGCTCAGGACACTCAAAGAAGGGCCGTTCCCAGTTCAGGATCAGTCCTTTCAGTCTTCTCCAGTTACGAGCTCTAATAGCAACTGGTATCTGCTTTTTAACATCGCAACACTCAAAGTGAAGCTCATCTCTCAGGAGCACATGGGATCGGAAACCCAACACATCTGCGAGGGAGGGGCCAGTGAGAACAATCTCTGTAGAAAGCACAGATACATCTCAGATTTCTGGGGGCTCTGCTATCTCTTTAGCAGCGATATCAGATCTCTACTGATAAGAAGTTCTCCTCACGCAGAGTTCCTGCTAATACTGCCAGAAGACCCACACCCGCACAGGAAGCAGAACACTAGTTAAGATCTAGTGACAGCACCTAACGACAGGAGCCTTTCCCCACGTACTCCTCAGGGTGGCGAGGAGCACACAGGACCAACCTGCTCAGTTCTCCTGAACATCTGACCCAAACGGCCGGGTTGTTCGTTTAGCAAAGAACCATCACTCAAGAGTCTGATGCCTCTATAACCATCGTTCCTGCCCGCTAGTGTTGCATGGCAAGGCTAGGGTGAAACCTTGGCTCCCCTGGAGCCTGGGGAGCCCTTACCATTTACTGCAGGAGAGACAGGATCTCACTTCCAGGGCTTTGAGACAAAGCAGTAACAGCAGACTCTTATTCCAGAGTATGCCCAGCCCCTGCACCCACATCCATGCCCGGGAAACAGCATCTGCAGGGGCAGAGCCAGAAGGAAGCCCAGCGAACTGGAGAGCCCAGCTCAGCGGTGACCAGCCCTGCAGAGGAGGGGATTCTGCCCAGGCCAGTTGGGAACTCACCGATCCCTTCTTCGAGCTTGTGGATGGTGTGGGTTTCGACAGCCACTACGGCAGCGCTGGCCTCGGAGCCCTCTTGGTAAATCCTGTTGTGAAAGTGGCCATCCATAAACAAACTGTGCAAATCACGGGAAATTAAGATTCACAGCACGGGGTTAAAAATTAATTTGGTTTCTTTCTTGGCTGTCCTCAGGCAGGTGGATTTTGTTTGATACCTTTTCAATCACGGGCGTTTTTTTGGCACATACAAAACAGGGTAATAATCCCAAGGACCGAAAGGCGCAGAGGCGTTCCCAGTCCTGTCGTCGCGCCCCTCGCGCTGCCAGCGCCACCGAAGCAGCTCTGCGGCGCGTTTCCCTGCGCCTTCTTCTCTGCTTTCTCACACAGACAGTTACCAAACGACAACAGGAAGCAGAGCTCAATGTCCCAGGATTTCCCTTCCAGCCCTGTGTGACACTGCAGCATGGGTGATCACGTAGGGAAGAGCCATTGTCAGGCCCACAGCCACCCTTGCCCTGGCAATATCATTAAACTGGACCCAGTATATTTACATCCTGCTTGATCCTAAAATGCCTGGTGGCAGCCACTTCTCTATAGCAGCTGCCAGGGGTACCACAAAATCCCCTCCGACATCCCAGCTTCACTGTATTTTAGAGGAGAATTATTTTAGGGGAACCCTGGCACAAAGGCACATGCGGATCTGGACACAGGGGCACAACACAGAGCAGCTGCAGTGTGGCAAAAACCCACCCTGGGGCCGGAGAGGGAAGAGGGAGAACGGAAGGACACGTGGCAGGGGCAGCACTGCAGCCACCTTGCTGCTTCCCCACTGCCACGGCCATCACCAGGCAGCCGTGATCCAGAGATAGCAACGCACGGACACGGCCCCGCAGGACAATTTCAGTCCTTGGAGGCCCCATGACAACGACACACACAAAAGCTTTTTTTTTTTTTTTTCTTGTGTTGCCTTTTCCTCTCTACCGCGCGTGGCACAAAACCGACGCAGACCTGCAAAACGCAGCAACGCTCAGTCCTGACACCACAGGGACATCCCCCCCACCACCCCATCCCACCCCACACCTCCCAGGGCAACCAGTACCATCCAACTCACCCTTGCTGCACCGGCTGGAGCTGCAAGATCACTTGGGTTTTGGTATCCTCCGGGTTCTCCCCTTCGTTTCCGTCACTTGGTACAACCACCACATCACCCACAGGGACGCTCACTTCGGCATTCGCCATCTCTCACATGAAGCCCGGCGTTGACGGTGCCGCGGTGCTGCAGAGGGCAAAGCAGAGGCAGGTCTGTGCCGCGGCAGCACCGCTGCCTGTGCAGGCAGAGGGGCAGGCAGCGGAGTGTGAGCATCATCGCCCAGTCCCGCTGCAGCAAAGGCCGGGCTAGCGGGGACCACAGGGCTGGCAGAGCAAAGCTCCGGCTCCAAACAGAGCACCGGGCATCTTAAATTCACCACCAGAGAGGCCAAGTGCCTGTTAGCACACACGAGGGTTTTGCCTCCCCTGTGGATCACAATAGCTGGGAATATTGCATCCAAGAGAAGCAGATCTCCTTCCCAGTGCCATCCCGCTCCTAACTTCCCAAGACAGCAGCAGCCAGGGCTGTCCCCAGGCCACAGACCCTCACGGCGGGTTTTGGCGAGAATGTTTCCGAGACGCAGCTTCTCCCCCCTGGCCGGCAGCAGTTCCAGCTGCCCTTGGGATGCTCTGATCCCTCAGTACCAGAAAGGTGCCTGGGGCTGATCATCCCACCGCACTGGGGCTGTGGAGAATCACGGAATGGCAGGGTTTGGAAAGGACCTCTGGAAATCATCCAGCCTGTCCTGCCAGAGCAGGATCACCCAGGGCAGGCCACACAGGAATATGCTGAAAGTCTCTAGAGAAGGAGACTCCACAACCTCTCTGGGCAGAGGTGCGGTGGTGCCGTAGCAGATCCTCGCAGGGGCTCACCGAGCCACGCTGAGCTCGTACAGGCTGTTCCCACCGATCCGCAGGGAGGCACAAAGGTGGTTTTGTTACTGCTGTGGGCCCAGCGCCGGTCGGGATCAGCCCCATGGGGTTTAAAAGCTTCTGGGAAAGCGGTTGCGTCAGGAGCTGCCCTCACAGCAGGTGACGGTGGGCACGGTGGCCCGCGGCTGGGACACTACGGGGCGAGCGAGGAAGGGTCCTCGGTGGCCATGGGCTCAGGGGGACTCGAGGCCACGCACCCGCCGGGGTCACCAGACCTCCAGCCTCGGCAACGTCCTCACCCATTCAAGGCTCCGGGAAACCCGGGCAGACCGGACCCCGGCCCGGGACCCCCCGTGGGACAACAGGGCCGCGGCTTCCTCAGGATTTCCGGCATATGGGGACGGAGGAACCCCGGCGGTTACCGGCTCCGGCCTCACCGGAGCTCAGGCGGAGGGTGGGGGCTACAGAGCAGGCCCCGGGCAGGGTGAGGGGCCGGCTGGATCCCCCCAGGGAGGCTCCCCCCGGCCCGGGAGCCCCGAAGCCCTCGCTAGGCCTTGGGAAGGCCCCGATCCCCCCGGTGGGCGGGGGTCGCCGGGGCGGGGGTCGCCGAGGCGGGAGGACAGAAGTCACCGCCCCCCCACCCCCGAAGGCTTCAGTCCCCGTCACTCCCCAATCACCCCCCCCCCCGTTCGGGGGGGCAGGGGTCAAGGGCGGGGGGGAGACGCGGAGCCCCCCCCAGCGGCGCGCGGCGGCGGGGCGGGGCTGCCCGGGGGAGGGGTGTGGGCCCCCCCCTCCCCCCCCCCCCCCCCCCACCCACCCCCCCCCCCCCCGCCCCGCCCCGCCCCCCCCCCCGCGGCGCCGCCGCGGCTGGCCGCCCCCCGGGGCGCCCCCCCCCCCC
>JANIJG010021855.1:0-18868 GCA_024611175.1 Megaceryle torquata
TTGGGAGAGTGGATCCCAGGCTAGCTGTGCCTGGTGTTTTTCACCCCTGCACTTTAACTTTTTCCATTTTTTTTTCTCTTTTTTTTTTTTTTTTTTTTTTTTTTTTTTTTTTTTTTTTTTTTTCCCCAGTTCTGGCCTTTACAAAAAAGGATAAAATGTGTAATTTGACAAGAAGATCTTAATGTGTCAACAACTGTGTGGTTCTGGCTTGTATCAGTCAAATTCCTGCAATGGAAGTTGACCAAAGCCGAGAGACAAAGAAAAATCCAAAAAGCAGTATAAGTAATAATGCCATACACTGATCATTTCAAGATCATACATTGCACTTGAAATCACAGATAATGCCACAGTCTACCTAAGTGATAGTCAAGAATGTTCACATTAATCTGTAATGAAGAAATAACTGAAATCAAGTAGAAGTGTTTTGAATCTGCTTTGTGCTAGGAAGAAGTCAGTGTCTCAAAGGACAAGGAGGGGTGGAAGAAAGTTACAGTACAGAGCAGCAAGAAAAAGCCCTCTTTACCATCTAAGATGCCCTCTAAGATACATTTTCAGAATAGATACAACACCCTGGGTATGGTAGATGAAGCACATAATGAGAAAGAGGAAGAACCTGCGCAAGCAGTCTTGACAAGATCAGAGACCCAACCCCTTCTAACAAAAGATGCATTAAGACAAGGGCCAAGAAGAGACAATGCTGAGTTATGGGCACTGATGATTCCCTCCAGTGTAGAATGGAAACACATGTTTATAGATCGGGCCCTCTTTTTTGGGAAGATTGCTGCCTACTTGGGTTCTGAATTAGGGATGTCACCACCCAACTGAAGAGCCTAGTACAACCTTCAGTCTATTATCCAGTTCTGCTCTTTCACAGGGGTACAAATGGTGTTGCAACAAAAAGTATCAGATCAATCAAAAGAGACTTTAGAGGTCTGAAAAGAATGTTACAAAAATCTGGAGCACAGATAATCTAATCGGTCCTCCCAGTAATGGGAAGAATTTTCAGAAGAAACAGGTGAGCCCAGGGTATCATAGAATCATAGAATGGTTGGGGTTGGAAGGCACCTCTGGAGATCATTGAGTCCAACCCTTCTGCCAACGCAGGAACACCTAGGGCAGGCCATGCAGGAACAGATCCAGGTGGATTTTGAAAGTCTCTAGAGATGGAGACTCCACAACCTCTCTGGGCAGCCTGTTACAGGCTCTGTCAGTCTCAAAGTGAAGAAGTTTTCCCTCATGTTGAAGTGGAACTTCCTGTGTTTCTGCTACCATTACCTCTCATCGCATCACAGGGCACAACTGAAAAGAGACTGGCCCCTTCTACTTGACACCCATGCTTCATATATCTGTAAACATTAGTAAGATTCCCTCTCAGTCCTCTCTTCTCCAGGCTAAACAGCCTCAGGTCTCAGCCTTTCCTCATAAGAGAGATGTTCCAGTCCCTTCATCATCTTTGTAGCTCTCTGATGGAATCTCTCTAGTATTTCGTTGTCCCTCTTCAATGGGGATCCCAGAACTGCACCCAATACTCCAGATGTGGTCTCACCTGTGCAGAGCAAAAGGGTGAGGAGAACCTCCCTTGAACTTCTGGCCACACTCTTCTTTATGCATCTCAAGATACCATTGGCCTTCCTGGCCAATTCAGAGCAGCACCAAAGGAACTAAACTAAGGCTGCCCTGCTTGATAGGGACCTGGCTGCTTCTCATGTATCTTCTCGCTTGATCACTTCCTAAAAATGCTTCTGTGGTAATTTTCACTCTCGGTCCAAAATCTGTGTGACACCTCCAGGCACATTAGGATAGCATTGCCAAGCACATGCTTTTATTTGTGTAGATACGTGTGATCTACAAAAACTGTTGTGCCTTTATTAGAAAAAATCAAAACTAAAATAAATTTACTTTCTTTGTATTTAGACAGAAACATGTTTTTTCTTTGTTCTGTGCAGTGCAAATGCAGGACTGATGGTTTTTCTGGTTGAAGGGACATAGTGAGTGGAACTGATAACAATCTGCCAATGCTGTTTTTCTTTCTTCATCAGGAAGGTGGGTGTGTCATTTTAAGAATCGTGGGTAGTTTGGCTTCATAAATATTGCATATTCTAAAAAATATTATAACAAGGACTAGCACTAGTTAAGTATATAAAAGCATTATTCACAATGCATCCCGTGTCCTAAAGCAGCACCAGAAACCAAAGTTGAATGTTACATCCTAAACCAAAGGAAGATTGATACTCTATACCTCTCTCATTGTCTTTCCAACACCCTTAGGCTTGCATGATCCTGCTTTTTATGGGACATAAAAATATTTTTTCCATCAAGGTGATGATATTAGAAAAGAGGTGCAGGACTTTCTTCTGGCTTATTCTAGCCCAAAGGCTTGATTAGTAATCACAACAGACTAGGTTGGTGGTTTGAGTTCAAACTGACAGATAATCTTTCTTATTTTAGCCTCAATCAGTTCCCCATTCTCCTGCACAGATGCTTGAACCAGGACAAAAGAAAGGATGTGACTGTTATATCAATTCCTGGCTCAAAGAGTGTTGCTTCTGCCAAAACTCTGGGGTTTTAAAACATGAAAGAATATTTGAAAGACAAGGTATGTTGGGGCCCTACGGGATCCACCTGTCCCAGTGGGGAAAATGGTTTCTGAACATGGCAGGGTCTGATTGAGATAGCTTTAAACTAGAATTGATGGGGGGAGAGGACACCAACAGGATTGCAGTAGGTAAGCCAAGTGTTAGCATGGCATTGCCTGAGGGTGGCAGTGCTAATGGGAATATTTTCACTGCTCCTGGGAACACAGAATGCTCAGAAGCATATATGAAATGCTTGTACACCAATGTACACAGTATGAGAAACAAACCGGATGAACTGGAAGTGTTGGTCAGGTCCAAGAGCTGCAATATGGTTGGTATTAGTGAGTCTTGGTGAAATCAGTCCCATAGCTGGATTGCTGGGATGGAGAGCGAGAGTCTATTCAGAAGGCATAGGCAAGGCAGGTGAAGTGGAGATGTCACACTACACAGAAGAGAAAAGTTTGATTACATAGCCCTTACAGTTAATGATGATGTGGTTGAGAGCCTCTAGATAAGGATTAGAGGGATGGAAAACAAAGGTGACATTGTAGTGGACTTCTACTACTGATTTCCTAGCCAGGATGAAAGCCACTGATGAGCTATTCTATGGGCAGGTAGGAGAAATTTCTGCATTAATAACTGTTGTCGTTATGAGAGATTTCATCTCCTCAGACATCAACTAGGAATAGCAGACTGCTGTGGTGAGCAGATCTTGGAAAATCTTGAAGTTTGCAGGAGATACTTTCTTGTCACCAGTAGTCAGTGAGACAGCTAGGAAAGATGCCCTCCTAGACTTGTTATCTGTGAATAGAGAAGGACTCGTGCAGTATGTGTTGGTAGGTGGTTGTCTTGGCCACAGTGATCATGAAATGGTTGAGTTTAAAATTTTCTGTGTAATGAGAGAAAAGAATAGCAGTATTGCTACCCTGGACTTCAGGAAAGCAAATTCCAACATATTCAGGGAGCTTTTAGCAGAGTAGCCTTGCAAATCTGCTTTTGAGAACTTAGGAGTCCACAGGTGCTGGCCAGTCTTTAAGAACCACCTTTTAGAAGCACAGGAGAAATCAATTCCACTATGCTCTAATTCAAGTAAGTGGGGCAGAAGACCATCTTGGCTGAACAGGAACTCCTCATTGAAATAAAGAGGAAAAAGAACTGTATGATCTCTGGAAGTGAGGTCAGGATTGACAGGAAGAATACAGAGCTGTATTTTATTTATGCAAGGAGAAGATACAAAAGGCCAAAGCTCAATTAGAGTTGAAACTGACCAGTGTTTTGTCAGATAACTAGAAGGGCTTTTTAGAAGTATGTTAATATCAAAAGGAGGTCTAAAGAAAACATTGGGCTGATACTTGTTGAAGATGGTCATCTGACTAATAAGGATGAAGAAATGAAGAAAAAGTGGAGGCATACAATGTGGGGTTTTTTGCCTTAGTCTTTAATAATACTGACAGACCTTGGGCTACGTGGTCCCCTGAGTCAGAGAACAGTGTGGGAACAGTGACTACCCCTTTGTGAACACTGAAATGGTAAGGGACCAGCTGTATCAACTGAATATTGTCAAGTCCATGGGGCCTGATGAGATTCATCTCAAAGTTCTAAAGGATCTAGTGGATGTTATGGCAGGATCCCTCTCAATCATCTACAAAATGTCTTGGGAGTTTGGGGAAGTCCCTGCTGACTGGAAGTTAGCCAATGTTATTCCAATTTACAGTAAGGGAATGAAGGGAGACACAGGGAACTACAGACCTGTTACTCTAACCTCAGTTCTAACCTGGAAAAATTACGAGAATTAAAAAATAAATCAGTCATCAGGCACAGTCAACACTGGTTCACAAAATAAAATTTGTCCAACTAATTTGATATCCTATGATAGTGTCACTCACATAGTGGGTGAAGGGAAGGCAATGGATGTAGCTTTTCTAAAGCCTATTAAGGCTTTTGATTCTGTCCCTCACAGCATCCTTCTGGACAAGTTCCCTGACTGTGAGATGAGGCAGTGCCCTGGGTGAAGAACTGGCTGAAGGGCAGAACTCAAGGAGTTGTACTGGATATGGCTGTATCTGGTTGGTGCCCAGTCAACAGTGGTATTCAGAGTTCAATTCTAGGGTCAGTTCTGTTTGATATATTTATCAATTATCTGGATGCATGAGTTGAATGAACCATTTATAAGTTTGCTAGTACCAAACTGGGCAGTGCTTTTCACTCTCATGAGGGACAGGAAACCTTGCAGAGGGATTTAGATAGATTGGAGCACCAGGTAATGATTACAGAATCACAGAATTTCCTAGACTGGAGAAGACCTTTAAGATAATCTTGTCCAATCATTAACCTAACATTGAGAAGATCTTGATTAAACCATATCCCTCAGCACTACATCTATGCAACTCTTAAATATGTCCAATTATGGGGACTCAACCACTTCCCTGGGCAAGCTATTCCAGTGCCCAATAACCTGTTCAGTAAAGAAATTCTTCTTCATATCTAATCTAAACTTCCTTTGGCACAACTTAAAGCCATTTCCTCTTGTTCTGTCATTTGTCACAAAATTCTTGGAATGGAAATTTAACAAGTTGAAATTATGTCCTATATTCAGAATTTTATTCTATGAATCTATTCTATGATTCACCATGTGCAACTGAGGAATCCCTGCTCCAGAACCTGGAGCACTTCCTCCCTCTCCTTTTTTTCTGACCTTGGTGTCTTCACAGTTCTCTGTATTTTTCTCAATCTTGTCTCTCACAGGTGTTGCTCAATATTTTTTTACCCTTTCTTAAAGGTGTTATCACAGAGGTGTCACCAATGTTGCTGATGGGCTCAGTTTTGGACAGCAATGGGTCTGACTTAGAGCTGGCTGAAATTCACTCAGTCCTATGTGGAGGCAGCTCGCTGTGTCTTCTCACAGACACTATCGCTGCAGATACCAAAACCTTGTCATATAAAACCAATGCATGGGCATAGTTACCTCTTCATTTTACTATTCTATCAATTTAAATTAAGAAAGATTTTCATATCTGACATATTTCATTAATAGCAATGAGGAAATAGGTGAAACCAATAATTCTTCCTGACAACCCCAGAAGTAGACCTGTTTGAAGACTAAAGTCCAAGTTTCTACCTCAATTAGATCTGTGAGTCTACCCCATGAATTCTACTCCTGGATTTCTATTCTTGGCTTTCTATTTCTGTACGAACTTTAACAAGTCACTTGCCTTCTCTCTGCTTAGTACTTGATAGAATTCTTCTGAGATTAACATCACTTTTTAGTATATGCTAAGATCCCTACCTGAAAGGTCACTGCACAGGAATTGCAATAGTTGTTTTCCACCATGAGTTTATACAACTTTGTATTTTGAAAAAAATCTTAATTAATCAATATTAAATAAAACAATGCATAGAGATATTGCTCAATACATGATTAAGTGAAAATTATCTTAGTATGCTTGGCTCATGGAGTAAAATTTGATAAAGCATTCCATTGAGATACGTAAATACAGATCTATTCACCTAGCACTTGTTTTGTTTCTTGATCTTCGCAGATTCCTCTCATTGACTTCTTGTTTAGTCCATTGCAGCCAGTGGACAAATATCAGCTGGCTTCAAGAGAAGAGTCTTTTTTGTTGTTTATACAGAACATGTATGTGATCTGTGGAGTTACAGCACACATCTTGGAAGCTGCAGAGCCAGGAGGCTGGAACACTAAGTCTGCCTAATCATTCTTGTTTTGCAACTTATGCATCTGAGCACTGTTCCCTCCTAATATAGCTGTACCGGAGCTAGCTGAGGTATCATCTGGCTATCCCAAATGTGGCCTTTTTTAGGTCTGATAGCAAATAATATTGTATTGAAAGATCTATTTTGCTCTGAGCAAAAATATATAACTAAAAATTTTTTATATTTTTTTTTCCACCGGAAGATGAACATTTACTTTATTGTCCAGAACTATCAAACATTAAATACAGCAGTGTTTAGGGGCAGGTACATCAGTAACAGAAAAGATGCCAAGTATCCACTTCTTTAGTTGTGCCTTATAGTTGTTACATCAAGTCTGCCTTTTCCCAACTTATGTTATAAAACCATTCAAAACAATAACAACAAAAAAGAAATCAAACCAAACAGATGAAAACAATAAAGAAACAAAACAGAACCAAAGCAAAACCCTTGTAACATACAATGGTCTACTTTAAATAACAAATGTTTGGGGTTTTTTGTACTCCCAGTATGGTTTGAACAAGATTTTAAATGTGTTCATGTTTTATCCACCTCAGACATCTCATATTTTAGAAGATTGTGCCAGATTGATTTTTAAGACATTTTAAAGTCTGGTAATACAGAGAGTAAAGAGTTGAGGGAGAAAGGTGGGTGGGGACTTGTTAAAACAGACACTGGCCAGAATCACAGGAAAGCAACTTCTTGCACAAAAACATTCAAGCAATATATGTGAAACATGATGCATATCAGATTGGAAGCAAAGACCAAAGAGCTGTAAGATAACTCCAGTTTTCTGGAGTATGTTTGCAGTAATATATTTCAATTTTACTACTTTTAATGGATCTTAGGTGTTTTTTTCTTATATGTGTCAATTAATCCACCTATATTCAGGCTTCATTTCCTAAAGTCATCCTTCATATTTCCCTGACTTTCCAACTTTTTGTCTACAAACCTTATTCTGCTAAAAACAGAGATGTTGCAAAGTCATTGTCTTCAATGGACTGCTAGCCTGAACATCACTGACTTCATTAATGACATCAGAGGCTGAAATAGTTGCTCAGTTTTCTCTCACCTTTGAATGTTTAAGCTCTCTTGTAAAATGTTGCATTTATTAACAGATTGAAGAGTTATATATTTGTCCTGGGTTCAGTTCAGGTTAATTATCACAAACAGCTGCTGGCCCAAGCAGAGGGGAAGGTCTGAAGTTGGGAAGGGCCACAGCCACATTAAACAATCAAACCAGCCGATGGTATATTTGATACCATACTGAGTCCTGCCCCTATATAAGGGGAGGGCTAGCTGGAGGTGGATATGTCTGGTTTTAACTGGCATCAGTGTGATTAGTGAGGGAAGTGGGCATCTCAGGTAGAGATTTTTCCCATTTTCTGTTACCTGTTTTGTGTATCATTTTATTAGTACTGTTGTTATTACTGTTGTTTTCTTCTCTCTTTGCACTGTTTTATTACATTGTCTTTATCTCAGACCCTTGGATCTCACCTTTTTTCTTTCTCCTGGTTCTCCTTTCCATCCCCCAGGAAGGGGGGAAGGGAAGTGATGGGTGAGTGGCTGTGTGGTGTTTAGCTGATAGCAGAGGTTAAACCATGACAATACTAGAAAGTCCCATCATTTGTGTTATTATTCAGTTGATCTTCTGGTTGCTGCTCTGCTGCAAACATGGTTTTAGATTGTTTGCAGGTGATCACAGAATTATTGAGGCTGGAAAAGACCTCAGAGATCATCGAGTCCAGCCTATGACCTAACACCATGATATCAGCTAAATCATTCCACTAAGTGCAGCATACAATCTTTTCTTAACACCTCTAGGGATGGTGAATCCACCACCTCCCTAAGCAGTCCGTTCTAGTGTTCTATCATCCTTTCTGTGAGAAAGTGCTTCCTAATATCCAACCTAAACCTCCCCTGGCACAGCTTCAGGCCATGCCCTCTCGTTCTGTCACTAGTTTCCTGGAAGAAGAGGCCGGCCCCTGCCTGACTACACCTTCCCTTCAGGTAGTTGTAGAGACTGATGAGGTTCCCCCCTGAGTCTCATCTTCTGCAGGCTGAACAACAGCTCCCTCAGCCTCTCCTCATAAGACTTTCCCTCCACTCCCTTCAGCAACCTTATTGCTTTCTGGATCCACTCCAGCATCTCAATATCCTTCTTGAAGTGAGGGCCCAGAACTGCACACAGTACTTGAGGTGAGGCCTCACCAGTGCTGGGGCAGAATTACATCCCTAGTCCTGCTGGCCACACTATTCCTGATAGAGGCCAAGATGCCATTGGCCTTCTGTGCCACCTGAGCACATTGCTGGCTCATGTTCAGCCAGTAATCAACCAGCACTCCCAGGTCCCTCTCTGCCAGGCTGCTCTCCAGCCACTCATCACCCAGGCTATAGTGATACATGGGGTTATTGTGACCAAAAGTGCAGGACCCTGAACTTGGCCTTGTTGAATCTTATACCATTGGCCGCAGCCCATTGACCCAGCCTGTCCAGGTCACTCTGCAGCTGCTTCTTACTCTTCAGTGTATTGACACTGCTCCCCAACCTGATGTCATCTGCAAATTTTCTAACAGTAGACATAATCCCCTCATCTAGGTCATCAATAGAGATGTTGAATAGAATCAGTTTTTTAACCCAGCAAAGGGTGCATTTGTCCAATCCATCAGCTGCCAGCTTTTTCAGGAAGATGCTGTGGGAGACTGTGTCTAATGCTTTGCTGAGGTCTAGGTAGACCACATCCACAACCTTCCTCTCATCTACCAGATAGGTCACCCAGTCATAGAAGGAAATAAGATTGGTTAGGCAAAACATGATATTCATGTTTGATAAAATGCACTATCAGAAATTGTTTGCCCTAAAAGAGATATTTATATGCATGTATTTTCTACTATAAGATCTTCTTTCTTGAACTTTTATTGATTCTTGTTGGAAGGAAAAAATTGGCAATATTTACCTTCTTACTTCATCAGCTGATGGGAAACTGCATCTTGTGCAGATGCTAAAGGGAATGGACATAGAGCTGAAAGGCAGGAAGGATGAAAAGGCACTCTCAGTGTGGATAGAAAACATAATTCTTTAACTATGCATGACAAAACTGTAAGATGGTTGCTGGTAAGATGGAGAAAAATGAAAGTATGAATAAAAAAATTTAAATTAAATGGATGAGAACAGCTTACAATTATGCAGGAAGGAATTTGAACAGAAGTTGTTAACATTTGTCAGTTTTGACTAGAACTGTCACTGTCCATTAATAATATACCTGTTTAGGAACTTAGCTTTCATTGCATTAGAAAGAATAGTGATAGCTTTGAAAAAAGCTGGCCAAATATGAAATCTTTGCCTCACTGAAGTTTCATTACGATTTTCTGTTCCTTTTCCGAACCAGGATTTCAGTTGTGCCCCTTTACTTGAAGATCTTCTATTCACACTAGTCAGCTGTTTTGTTGCTGAGGTCTAATGTAAGTGGTAGCTGTGCACCTTATTAAAGAAAAATAGCTAATAGCTTAATGCTATCTACAATATTGTATAAGTCGTCATTTCTTTAGCTATGATATTCATGTGCCATTAAAGCTAACTTAAAGTAGCAGTAGGCCTTTTGAGGGTTGACTGTCTAAAAATGAAAGTAATATATTGTCATGCAAACTATTATACTGTATAAGCAATGTGTTGAAAACTAATTTTATATGAAATCAATAAATAAAACCCACTTTTAATATTTAATCTGTCTTGATCAGTCTCCTCCACTACTTTAAAATGGTATGGAGGTTCTACAGCAAGGCTGTTATGTGGAGATTTCAGTAACTGTAAACCAGAAGAGAAGCAGCTTGTTCAAAGCTAAAATGGCTGTGACCCTTAGAGAAGATCAATGAAGGTGATATTTGTTTATATGTCCAGTGAAGGTGATATTTTTTTTATGTACTTGGAGTATCTACTGAACAGAAACAATGACTTCAGGAAAACAAATATGTAAAACTCTGGGCTAGCTAATTTGGCAAAGTAACTTACATGGCTTTAACTTCCAGTACAGCAGCAGAATGACAGGTCTATGTGTTTGCATTTGCTGACCTAAAGCAGCCCACTGTAAATTCTATCTTTCTGTCCCAAATTTTAGTGTACATTCTTTTTCTGTCCTAAAGAAGTAGGATTCTGGAAAGTGTTCTGATTGTATTTCTTGTAATTAGTTGCCTCATACATATATATTTATTAGAAATAGATAGCTAGAGTATGTTACAGTAGCTTGGAGTCTGCATTAGAATATAAAGGAATTTATTTGTTTACAATGTGTGATGTAGAAAGGTTTTTAGTTTTTAACCTCTCCTATATGCATGCTTTTAAATTTTTGCAAGTAGATTATATGCCTGAGCACTTCATCATGTAGATAGATTAAATACCTGTGACATGAGCTGAATTCATCTACTGTGATTCAATACAAGAACTCAACTGTAACTAATAAAGACTGATGGCAAAGTGTAAGTTTCTGATTCACCCAATGACCTTACTGGTACATCTAGAACAATTCATCTGGCAGAACGTTTTAACATTTACATTGAGATATTTCTATTTGCTATCAGCAATTCTGATGTTTACATTTGTAATTAAAGATGCTTTTAAATATATGGGGTTTATTCTGCAACCTCTATTATTTGACAGATTGTTAGTTATTCATTATGATTTTTTTTTTTTTCCTAAAATCCCATTTTACCTAAAAAGAAGCTAAAGCATATGTTTAAAGACATAATTATTTTTTAAAAACCCAAACCCAAAGCTTGGTGTATCTCTGAACTCTAACCTTAACTCTGCTGGGATCCTGGGGCTGAGCTCCCCAGTAACATTGATGATCCCCATGATACAGGAATCTGTGGAGGGGGGCAAAGTTAGGACTGTGCTCCCCTTAGCATGACTTTGACAACTGGTGTGTCTCTGGTGCTATATGTTCAGTGGATCTCTGAACACTAACTCTAACCCTAACTATGAACCTATCCATACTGGGAGCCTGAGGCTGGGGCTGAGCTCCACAGCAATGGGAGTTATATCCATGAGATAGAAAGATGTGGAAGGGGCAATGCTGATGCAGTGATGTGTTCCCCTTGACATTAGTTTTGCAACTGCAAACTGTTTCTGTATGCCTGGTGAATCACTGAACCCTAACTCTAATCCTAACCCTAATGCTATGTGTACTGGGAGCCTCAGGCTGGGGCTGAGGTCCCCAGCACCATGCATGATCCCCATGAGACAGGAAAGTGTGGAGGGACAATGTTGGTGCAGTGCTGTGCTCTCCTTTACATGGCTCTTTACCCTGCAGTTTCCCTGGAATTGTATTCTTGGAGGATGTCTGAACACTAACCCTACCCCTAGCCATGTTGGTTACCTGTGGTTGGGGCTGAGTTCCCCAGGACCATGGATGATCCCCAAGAGATAGAAATGTGTGAAGGGGACAATGTTTTTTTGTGCTGTGCTCCCCTTAACATACCTTTAGGAACTGCAGTCTCTCTGGAGCTGTAGTCTTGGTGGATCTCTGAATCCTAACCCTAGCAGTGCTGTTTTCCTAGGTCTGAGGTCTCCAGCCCCTCAGGTGATCTCCATGGGACAGGAAGGTGTGGTGGGGAAATATTGGTACAGCACTGTGCTTTACTTGGCATGCTTGGTAGACCTCTGAACCCTAACCCTCATCGTGATTGTAGCATGTGGCTGAGCTCCACAGCACCATGGGTGATCCTCATGAGCTAGGAATCTGTGAAGGGAGCAATGTTAGTACAGTGCCATGCTCCCTATGTCATGCCTATTGACCCTGCAATTTCCCTGGAGCTGTAGGCTTGATTGGTCTTCGAACCCTAACCCTCAGCCTAGCCATGATGATTGTCTGGTGCTGGGTCATAAGTCCCCAGCACCACAAGTGATCCCCATGAGATAGAAAAGTGTGTCTGGTGCAGTTCTGATGCTGTGCTCTGATACAATTTGCATGGATTTTCTAACCCCAGCGTTCCTGGAGTTGTTGGTTTGGTATATCTCTGAACTCTAACCCTAAGGGTACAGACAGCCTTGGCCAGAGGCCCCATTCCTCATGGGCAAACTTCTTGAGATAAAAAGTGTGGAAGGGAGCACTGTTCTGCTATGCCATGCTCCCCTTTTTAAGACTTTTCCAACCTCAATGTCCCTGGAGCTGTTGGCTTGGTTGATATCTGAATCCTAACCTTAACCCTCACCCTGACCTTAGTGGAAGCCTGGTGCTAATGCTGATGTCACCAGCAGCCTGGTTCCTGTACTGTGATAGAAATGTTTTTATGGTTCAACATTTTTGCAGGGTCGTGCTTCCCTTTGTTTATTTTGTTGTTGCTGTTGTTGTTTTGGTTTTGGTTTTGGTTTTGTTTTGTTTTGGTTTGTAGCCCCATTATCCCTGAATATGTAGGCTTTGCGTCTCTCTTAGAACTGTAACTCTGTGCTGAACTGTAATGGTAGCCTGGGGCTGAGGCTGAAGTAATAAAATCATACAATCATTTCACATCTTTTTTTCAAAGTGCCCAGAACCCCCAAGTCCTTTTTTGCAGGGCTGCCCTCTAACATGCCATCCCCCAGTTGGTATTGATAATGAGAATTGTTCCAACTTTGTTTCAGGACCCTATTCTTGGTCTTATTGAATCTCATGATGTTCACCTGGGTCCACTTTTCCAGCTTGTCCTGGTCCCTCTGGATGACATCCTGTCCCTCTGGTATATCAACTGCACCATGCAGCTTGATGACATCTGTAAACTTGCTGATGTTGCACTCGATCCCACTGTCCATATCATTAATGAAGATATTAAACAGCACTTGTCCCAGCACAGACCCCTGAGGGACACCACTTGTCACTGATCTCCATCTGGACATTGAGCCATTGACCACTACCCTCTGTATGTGACTTTCCAGACAATTCCCTATCCACTGTACAGGCCACCCACCAAATCCATCTCTCCAACTTGGAGAGAAAGATGTTGTGGGGGACCATGTCAGAGGCCTTACAGAAGTCCAGATAGATGACATCCATTGCTGCTCCCTTGTGCACTGATCTAGTCACTCCATTTTGGAAAGGCACTAGGTTGGTTAGGCAGGACTTGCCCTTGGTGAAGCCATGTTAGCTGTCTTGGATCACCTCCCTGTCCTTCACATGCTTTATCAGACCTTCTAGGAGGATCTTTTCCATGGTCTTCCCAGGCACAGAGGTGAGGCTGACAGGTCGGTAGTTCCCAGGGTCCACCTTTTTACCCTTTTTAATAATGGGTATAATGTTTCCCTTCTTCCAGTAACCAGGGACTTTCTTCCAGTCGCCAGGGACTTTCTTCCAGTCGCCAGGGACTTTCTTCCAGTCGCCAGGGACTCACCTGACTGCCAGGACTTTTCAAATATTATGGTGAGTGGCTTGGCAACTATATCAGCTAATTCCCTCAGGACTCTGGGATGCACCTCTTCTGGTCCCATAGACTTGTGAATATTCAAGTTCTTCAGGTGGTCATAAATGTGATGTTCACGTATTGTGGGAGGCACTTTGTCCCCTTGTTAACCACCTCATGGTCCTTCAGCTCCGGAGATGTAAAGAGAAAGGTTGCCAGTGAAGACCGAGGGGAAAATACTAGTTGAGAACCTCAGTCTTCTCCTCATCTGTTGTTACTAGATTGCCATTCTTACTCATCGGGGGGTTGGTTACATTTTCTTTAACCTTTCTTTTCTCATTGACATACTGTAGAAGACCTTCTTGTTATTCTTCTTATCCCTTGCTAAGTTCATCTCCACCCACATCCTGGCCTTCTCCTCAAACCTACATAAGCAGGCAGAGTCTCTATAGTCTTCCCAAGATACCTGTCCCTGCTTGAACTGCCTGTGCAGTTCCTTCTCGCTGTTTAGTTTGACCATCTCGACTCAGCCATGCTGGTCTCCTTCCTTCTTCATTTCATACATCTGAAGATAAAGAGCTCTTGTTCTGCTTTGCTCTGTCGTCCCTGAGGACCATTTCCCAGGGGGGTCCTGTTGATTAACTCCTTGAAGAGCTGGATGTTTGCTTTCCTAAAATTCAGGGTCCTGACTATGCTCCTTGTCTGACTCATATCCCTTAGCACTGTGAAATCTTCCAGCCTGTGATCACTGCAGCTCAGGCTGCCTCCAATCTTGATATCCCTGATGAGCTCACCTGCACTGGTGACCAACAGATCCTGTACTGCATCCCCTTGGGTAGGGCTGCCTATTTCTTGTCCTAAAAAGTTAACCTCAAAGCTCTCCAGGAGTCTTCTGGGTTGGCTACAGCTTGTCATGCTACTTTTCCAGCAGTTGTTGGTGTTGTTGAAGTCCCCTAGCGGGATGAGAGCCTGTGAGCATGATGCCTCCTGATTCTGGACTAAGGATACTTCATCAGCAGGCTCCCCTTGATTGGGCAGCCTGTATTGGACACGAACCAGAAGGTTCCACTCAGTCTCTAATTCCTACCATAAGACTTCAGTGTTCACAGGTATTCATTAGGGACATATCTTCACACTATCCATTTCTTAACATAGAGGGCAAGACCTCCACCCCTCCTTCTTTACCCACCCCTTCTGAACAGCTTGTAGTTATCAATAGCCACACTCCAGTCATAGGATTCATCCCACCAAGTTTCAGTAGTGGCCACTATATCATAGTCTTCCAGCAGCACAGTAGCTTCCAAATCCTGTTTGTTGCCCATGCTGCACACATTCATGTAGAGGCACTTCAGATTTCAGCTGGGCAGTCAGCTCTGTTTCCTTCCTAGAGAAACACCCTTTAATGCCCTTAAGGTGTTTCCCTGATATTTTCCTGTTGGTTCCTGTTACCTCAGGAGTCCCTGGCTCATCTCCATGAGACTTTGACTGTGTTGCTGTGTTCCCAGAATGCCTCATGGCAACAGGTTGAAGGCCCTTACTAGCTCTCCATCCCACTAAACCTGGTGTGTCATCCCACAGCTTGTCACAAACAAGCCTGCTATTATTATCCCACTCCCCTTTCACATCCAGTTTAATGGCCTGTCAATCAGCACTGCAATCTCTTGAGCAAAGATCCTCTTCTCCCTTCAAGAAAGGTGTCTCCCATTTAATGTCAGCAAGCCTGGTGCTGTACAGGCCATCCCATTGTCAAAAAAACCCAAAATTGTGGTGACACCAACCATGGAGTCATGTATTAATAGACTGTATCTCTCAGTTCATTCCACTGTTGCTGGAAAAAGAGAAGAAAAGATGACCTGTGTCCTAGATTCCCTCACCACCTTCCTCAAGGCCCTAAAGTCTCTTTTAATTGCTCTTGGGTGCAATCTTCTGTTGGGTGGAGTCCATAGTTAAGCTCCCTCCAACAGGGTGATGACCACCAGTAGGACTCACCTGTCAAGCTGACAGAGCCTCTGTTCCTCCTAACGTTCTCTCCCTCATGCCCTGCTGGCTGCACTCCTGAGAGAGAGATGGCTGCTGCATCGATCTGCACAAGCTGAGCATTGCTTCTGCTTTTGCTGCTTTTATATCTCCTGTGGTTGCCCTGGAAATGCCCCCAGCCACATCAGCCTGTCACACTTGCAAGCAAGAGCTGCCAGCTCCTGGAAAGTCCTTCTGCAATTTCTCAGGCCTTCCTGGCTCCAGAAATCATCTGTCTGCCTCAGTCTAGCATGTAGCCACAGACATTACCCTCGCTATTTGCAGGCTGAGGTCCCCAGCATCATGGTGGTTATCGTAAGACAGGAAGGTGTGGAGGGGGCAGTGTTGGTGCAGTGCTGTGCTCCCCTTTGCATGCCTTTTGTAGCCTCAGTGTCCTGGAGCTGTAGACTTGATGGCTCTCTGTACTCTAACCTATAGTTCAATAGTAAGCATAAGGTTCATCTTTTATTTATGAATGTAGACGTAAAACTTCAGTCCAAAAGGCTGCATTGGGGTAGCTGACTGATGTTTGACACTATTTTCTTATATTATTCTTCTGAAGTGTTAAATTTTGCTCTTGGAAATTATGTTTTCTTTTTCAGTAGCCCATCATGTGTCATTTGGAATGTTTTGGCATGTGAACAGGTAACAAACAGTAAAATCCAGATTTAGTAATTTTCAGATGGGTAAGATCCTCTTGATTCTCTAAGTTACAGGCATTCCTGCCTGTTCTAAGATGACTGCTTTCATTTGTTAACCATTCCCTGTGAGAATGAGGAAATAATTCACTGCTGTTTAATTTGTAGATGCAGGAACAGCACATGCAAAGCTTATTACATAATGTATTTAAGGAGTTCTCAAAGTTTACTGTAATTTTAACTCTGATATTTGTTGTTTGGATTGGATTTTGTGTTCTCATGAGATCTGTTGCTTCTGCTTCATTCCTGAATCACAGCTCATTTAAGTACACAGAGTTGCATATTTTTATCATATGTGCATACATATGACAGAGAGAGAGAGAAAAATTGTGTATTTGTGTATTTCAAAGCCTGGTTCTCATCTCTTTCTTATATTCTTTCTGACACTCAAACCTTAACAGTGTTTCTTCCCCTTTATCCCACTGCTCTAAGAAATCTTTTGAGGATTTTAGTTTTTACCATGGCTATGAATAGCCATAAGCCTACTGCAATCAGAAGTGCGATTGCAGCAGCAGGAAGCTAGATCACAACTAGCTCAGGCACTAAGCACAGGTTATATGGGCTAACACTAAATCTTACTACATAAGGGAATATGCAGTCTCTAGGGACTATGTATGGCCCATTCAGGTCACTACAGCCACCATGTGGACTTTAATTGACCAAAGTTGGCTTGAGAACCTGTACAAATGTGTAAGTATGCTGCAGATCCCCTGCCTAAAAATGCAACATGGCCTCTTGTTCATTCTCTAATGCAGCAATGTGGAAACGGAGCAAGAGGTCCTTAACAGTGGCTTTAACCCTTGACAACACCAAAGATATTTTCTCTTGTTTCATCTTTCCATTGTTGTACCTGAAAGGAGAAATTTTGCTTTTAAGAAAATATACTATAATGCATGTCATGTAGCTTGCCTGTTTACCTCACTCACTCTCTCCTTTCTTCAAATAAATATTTGCATATAAATTGCTCTGAAGAATATATTACCACCTAAGGATGGTGGAGAAAGGAATTTGAATGAGTTGTAAAACTACCTGAGTTTTTTTCAGGCTTGGAAATTTATATATAAAATGAAATCTCTTCAGAAAACAACTCCTTTAAACTGCCAGCAGATCTGCATTTCAACATGGTGTCAATGTTGGAGAAATAAAATATGATTAAAAGTGGATTAATTAGTAAATCAGGGATAAATTCTCCTCATGCTGGCTTGGAAGTTCACTATTTATAAATGTAGTTGTTGTTGAAGGGTAAAATAGATTGCTGCCAAATTGACACAGTTTAAAAAAAATTCAGAACGGAAAAGCATAATGCAACAGCAAAATGTTGAGAAAATAAATGAAATTAGATTCAGAAAGAATTCAAGGAGGAATCTAAACTGAGGAAGAACAGTCTGAGGGAAAGATGACGCTTTTGAGGCAAACAGTACAGAGGCAAAATGAGAGTTATTCATGGGCTCATAGAATGACACTGTTGTTTCAAACAACTATTTCCAAACCTTATCTGTTTTTTATGTAAAAAAGAGAAAATCAGAATTGTTAAAAGAGCTGTTAGAAGAGGTGTGTAGAGTGAGACAGATAAACAATTCCAGATTATCTTCCACAATTTCTGTTCAGGTAGTCAGTGAAGAAAGCAATAGAAGGAACACATGGATTGGTAACAGCAACTACAAAATGCATGATTTATAAAACCAGAATGTGAAGAGAGGACAAGTTATATAAGTCTTGATTTTTATTTCATAGTACTACATGGCAGGACTGCTAATTCTTTTCTTGTTAATGACAAGACTTTAAAATATACATATACACATATATATAATGTACATTTGTTGCAGACATACTAACAAAATAAATAGCAGTAACTACCCAAAATGCAGATTTATTCCAACCAAAAAATACCCAGCACTCTGATGGACCAAAGTGAATTACATGTTGGGATGTCAGGTAGGAATATAAAACTGCATAACTAATTACTAAACTTTGCAAATATTCCTTTATAGAAAGATGACCCAAAATATGCACACACTCACAAAAAGGAAGACCTCCCACTCAAGGGCACCCAGAAAGGGGATCACTCAAACAAAATGGGGCAAAGGCTCAGTCAAGGATATATCCAGAAGTATTTACTCACCAAAGGAGGGGAGAGGGCTCACTCAATCCCAAGAAGTTCCCTTGGGCAACCTCTCAATCCAAGGAGACTCTATCCAGCTGCAAACCTGCTGCTCTGAGGAGTATTGACTAAAACTGGTTTTCTGGCAGGGCTCTGTTTATACCTTAGCTGAGTCTGAACTGTTCTCATTCTAATTAGCTGGAACAAGTGTGCAAAAAGATAAAGTAGAGCCTGAAACAAATCAGGTTTTAACAGCTGTAAAGCTCTGATCTTTATCAGGTATATATATAAATATACCAATAATATATGTTTATAATTTATTTATCATATAATAATTTTTATTATTTTTATCATAATAACCTATTTAAATAATAAATACTACCTTTCTTTGTTACTTGT
>JANIJG010021857.1:5241-27025 GCA_024611175.1 Megaceryle torquata
GTTGGGGGGTTTTTTTTTTTTTTTTTTTTTTCCCTTTTTTTTTTTTCCCCCCTTTTTGCCTTGGGTTTTTTTGTTTTTTTTTGGGTTCCCCCCCCCCCCCCCCCCCCCTTTCTGGGAAAGGAAGCAATTTGACAATTCTCACAACATTTGTAATTTACTTAAGGACTGTAATGGCTTCTTCTGAGCCGTGTGTCATGTAAATAAATAGTCCAATGATTTTTAACATGCATATTATGTACTCCATAGATCAATGGCTCCTTTGAAGCTGTTACAGTTTATCCTGTAAGTTCCTATTCAGACATTTTTTTAATACGCATTATTTATTCAACAGGCTATCTCTTCATTCAGAGATGCTTATTTGGGGCAGTCAAACATCTCTATCTTGTTTGCAGTATTTCAAAATTAAGGTTGGAAAGACCCCATGAAAATAGTTCAGATGAATGAGACTGATCCATTTCAGATCAGGTTTTTAAGACTCATTCCTCTGCTCCCCTCTGCCTTCTACAGCAGCCCAGGAAACATGCAGGGCCAGGAATGGGGTCTGTGTGTGGGATCTATGCAGGTAATGAGTCCTCTGGAGGATTTGGGAGGGTGGTAGTGCCTGGCCACAGGAGGACAGGGTGCCATAGGCCAACCATTTCCCTTTGACTTCTGTTGTGTCTGTCCAGAGCCTGGGGGATCCCTGCAGGCACATCCCCGCAGCTCTGGAGGTGCAAAATAACATTGTCTTCTCCAGCTTTAATGAGGAAGAGGTTTCTTGGTCCATGTACAGGACAGGCTCACCAGGTAAGTAGAAACTAATATACCAGGACTGGTTTTTGAGCTGCCCCAGGGCTTCAAGTGGCTTCAGGGGGGTTGGGGTTATTTTTGGGTGCAGCTCTGGGGGCTCCATGCCAGGCAGCAAGCACAGCCAGGAGCAGGAATGAAGGTGCAGGGCAGATGGAAATGAAGGCATGCACACAGGTGACTTCATGCCTCTGCAGCTATCAGCCAGGGCAAAGATTTTTCTATTCCCAGAGGGTGGAGGAGCAGAAATTATATCCCCGCCTCACTGGGAAAGCTGCAAGGGGAACCTGGTGAGCTCCCAGGCCGTTGCAGGAGTAGCCCATGAGAGAGGGGGGCCTGTGACCTCAGTGCAGGCTAATGAAGGAGGAGAAGCTGGGCCAAGAAAGATAAAGCTCCTATTTAAATGTAGATGTCTGCAACAATGGAGGTAGAAACATTAAAAAATTGCTATCAAAGTCATTTGCTTGTAATATGAAGGCTTTTGTCTCACCTTGTTTAAACAGTCCCACTCCTGTGTTTAGTTTACTTGTGTTAATATCCCCCAGAGGCTTCATCATTTGCTATTGATGAGCATACAAAAAAAAAAAAAAAAAGGTAAAATGTTGCTGTCCATGCAATTAATTCTCTTTCCAAGTGCTTAAAATTCAGCATGTCCCTTCAGTTCCAAAGGTGCTAGATCTTCAAAACCAGCAAGCTGCTCACAGTCAGCTGGGAAACCCCAAGTTGTTTTGGAGCACATAAAAACATTCAGTGCTGATAAATACCCACACTGTGTTTTGCATCTTCATAATTTGGGATTCCATTTACTTGACATATGCAATAAATAAAACAATAAATAAAATATGCTCCCTGCCTCAAGGACATTTCTCTATGGAAGTTGCAGCCCAGTATACAAACCCTTTCCAAACCGGCTGGCACTGTGTATCTGCCACACTTCCTAGTCTAAAAGCAGGGACACCTTCTTATGCCTGAGCAAAACCAACACTCTTTAAACCACGGTGGAAGCCGCTATGGATAAGGTTTTTACTGAGAATGTAAAGGAATAGAAATAAGCCACTGTTTTAGCTGGAATATGGGCAAATCGTTCTTATTGGCCCTTTTTGGTGAAAAATGCTTCTACCTAAAGAGTTGGAAACTCCAGTGACTCAGCTCTTGATCAAATGCCCACCCAAGCATTTCCATCACCTTCAGCAGATGTCAAATGGCAAATTCACATAAATGAATGGGTACAATTGGGGCTCTGTAGTGCTCTGCTCTGTGTGGACAAAATCCTGTTATGCCTCATCCAGGCTACAGCTGGGAGCTAGGTTTTACCATTTTTTACCACCTTACTCCAGACCTACACTGTCGTCACTGGCATAAGAAGTTTGGTGCAAGCTTTGGCCAAGCAGAACGGCACCAGGGCTTGCAGCATCTAATTTTCCCCTAGTCTAAAACCACGACAATGCTCTGTGTGAAGAGTTACACACCACACAGCAGCAGGAGAAGCTCTGGCAGGCTAAATGGTGAGGGAAATAAATCATGAGGCCAAACCTGTCCCCAGCTTGGCTTTGGACTGATTCTCCTGTTCATCTAAGTGGGTTTGAGATTAGGGCTTGGCATAAACATCCGGAGAGTTATAAAATCCTCCTTCCTGTCACAAGATGGGTTTTGAGTTGAGTTTTGCCATGAGTTTGGCCATGAGTTCAGCAGGCGTGGCAGGGTCGGATGCTCACGGCAATCCATTGCCGGGGGTGCTTGCTCTGTATTGGGCTTTAACACTAAATCTAAACAGTGATATCAGTCGGTGTTTGCTCAGATTCATTGAAATATTAAAACAAATGCCTGTGTCTATGTTGCAGGGCAAGGTCTTCTTTATTTTGCTGGGGCAATAGCCATGCTGAAACAAACTGTATTTTGTTTTCTTTCAGACAGGTGTGATGGCACACCTGCAGAGCTTGGGCTTGAATAGCAACTCCTAACCTTTTGTGGGTAAGGTGGGGGGCAAATCCTGCTTAACAAGGATGTCAAACTGATCTTTGTTCCCTTCTCCTGACCAAGTATCTGTGGCAACAAACTGGAGACAGGTAAACAATTGGCTTCTGCTACCGCAAGCTTTCCATTTACAGTTCACCAGGAGCTCTTATTATATGAAAGGAAAGGGTGGATGTGGTGTCAACACAAGGTAATAGTAATATTATTTGAACAGGTGTGGGGGGTGTTGCTAAAGTGAGAGAACGGGCGAGCGGTAGGGAGCAGTTAGTACAGGGCTGTGCATGTAATAACCAGAGCTCACCCGCGTTTATTATCATAACAATCATGTGCAGTGATAGGTTTCACAATGAGCTGGTCTGATTTACCTGGTGCATTAGACCAGTTTTGTTGTTTCTCGCTTTCTAACTCCCCGCTGGAAAAGAACCCAAGAAAATACACACGCTAAAAATTCGGTGAGCAGACCCCCTGTGCACACAGCTACAGCTAGATAACCCGCCAGGCCACAATTATCCCCCGACTCCACTCCTCCACAGACAACTTTGCGGCTGATTTACATCGCTGGAAGAGAGAAAGCAGATTTAGTATCTCAGGACAAAGGGCTGAGGGGTTTGCAGCAAGTGTTAAGGCACCTTGGAATAGGGAGAGTCAAGTACCTCAGCAGTTTTGACTATACATCTATTCTCTGTAAGACAGTTAATTTTAATAATGCATTTTCAGTCTGTGATGTCTGTTACATTGATATGCATCTATGATTCGAACGTGTATTCACTGGTGTGTGTATAGAGGTAGATGGATATCCTTTCAGCAAGAAAACCGTATGTCATGATGAAGACTGGAAACAGTAAAAATAATCGTTTGGATTTTACTTTTAAATCCCTCCTAGAACCACTTTAGAAAGGATTAATGCAGTAGGTACATACTTTCCTGAAATCTTCATGCACGGGAAAGTGGGAAACAAAGGGAAAAATCATACCCTGATATGTTCTCAGAGTGGAGATATATGCTGTGATTCACTGAAGACAGCTATGGAGGTTACAAAGCAGAAATTAAGAGATGATATAAATTACGTGAGGATGTTCTAGACAATTAGACAACTCGCTGGTCCATTTACAACGCTGCTCATAGCTTTACATCAAATCTGATGAAAGCAGCAAATTGTAAGCGAGGAAATTTTGCACTCTCTTGTCCCAAAGCCCTACTTTGTTTAGTAAGATCTTAATGCGTATCCTGAATATTTTAATCAGAAACTATGGCATGCCACTGGTTTGTGCAAACAGTAGGTGCATTATTACAGGGATGAATTAATCTTCCAGGCGTCCATTTGTGTTACTCAGACCAGGCAGGGTTTATTTGCAAAGGGCTGACCCCGTGTCCTGGCAGGTTCGCCTGGAGATGCCGTGCCAGATTCCCTCCAGCCGACGCGAAAGGGATCGGCTGGCACATCTCAGGGACCATGGGGACAGCCACATGGCAGGGGCAGCCACCCAAGGGACAGCAGGGTGAGTGGCTGTGGGGACAGTGGTGCCAAGTCCTGGGTTCAACAGGCTCCTTCGCAGGCTTTTTAGCAGGTATATAAGGTGGGTAGGAAGCAAGTATCCTCAGGTGTGGGTCTGCAGCCTCTGCTAGTGCAGATTTACCCAAGATCACAGAAGAAACCTTTATTTCAAGTAGTTTACTTCTTTTTAAGTAGATTTTTTGCAACTTCAACATCTCCCCATGTACAGATTTCATTAAGTAAATGCTTAATAGCAGGGTGGTTGTCATCTTAGGACAAGTATTTTAGCAATCCCTTGTTAGTCACATCAGGTGCGTGCCTTTGATACTGCAGCGGCTGTTACTTGTTAGATGCAAACAGAGAAGGAAAATGGGCATTTGTCCTGTCCTGGGCTCTTCAGTGATTCAGGCAACCTGGCTGAATGTGGCAGAGACAGTGCTGACAGTAGAGTTATTTCAGGAGTATAGCATTGCACCAAATGTTGAGTAGGGGGTAAACTAAAAAGTGTTGTATTATGCTTGGGTGCCTTCTAATTTTTTCTTTTATGATCCAGCATGTACTTTACTCTTGTACTTACTTGTACTCTTGTACTGTACTCTTGTTCCTTAGAATTTCCTTGTAAAAGTCAATGCTATGCTTCCATTCAAGCAAAGCAAGCATTGGATGGGCTGTTCACAAACCGAAGTCATGGTCAGCTGGAAGGAGAATACTCTTGATCACGAGGCTCCAGGCTTCTGGATTGAAACGACCATTTTGATCTCTTTGTGCGCTCGATTATTTCCTACTAGAAGACACATATTTTGAAGTTTACATCACAAAACTCTTACTTCGGATGGGCTTTGCTGGTTTTAAGCAGATACTTAAATAATGAAAAAATAACAGCCTGGTAACATTGTTGGGCACAGTTGGGAGAATTTTGTTGCATCAGGACTTCAAGAGAGCAGTGGATTCTTTAATTGTCTCGGACACGATTTAACACTTCTTTCATATATGGCATTTAGCCACGATGCTTCAGTCCGTTTATTAGTCGGCTATGGCAGTGCAAAAGTTGGTGACAAAGTCATTATGGTGTGATGCAAAGAGAGCCTTACACCACAGAGAAGTCCTTGCTCATAGACGGGATGTATTCATTAATGCCATCGATCAGTTACGAGCTTGTGGGTCGGTTGTTGTTTGTTTGTTTTTTTAATACAAAGTCCTAGAAATGTAGCATTTTTTCTATGAAATGTCATTTTTCAGAATGTGACGGGTGATTCTCACTTGCTCACGTTCTTCTACACGCTTGGGAGTCGTGCCCTTCCTTTGAAGCAGCCTCAGTAACATGCTGCCCTCTTTTGAGTTTCAGGCAGCGGTGCAGCTGCTGGCAGAGGGCTGCCCGGAGAGCCGGAGGCATCAGCCCGTCCTGAAAGATGCTGGTGACTCCTGCGGGGCTGATCAATGATGAGAGGGGCAGCACCGTATTTTATACTGTTAAACAGAGTTGGGAGAGTTGTTTTGAGGAATACAAGTTCTCGAAAATATAAATCCTCTCCTCTTTATTTTGAAAAATCGGAAAACAAGCAAAGATCACAGAATCGTAGAATGCTTTGGGTTGGAAAGGACCTTTAAATGTCTTCTAGTCCAGCTCCTCTGCAGGGAGCAGGGCCATCTGCAACTTGAGCAGGGTGCTCAGAGCCCCAGCCAACCTCCCCTGCAATGGTGCCAGGGATGGGGCAGCCACCACCTCTCTGAGCCAGGCTCTCACCACCCTCAGTGTAAAAAATGTCTTCCTTACCTCTAGTCTAAATCTCCCCTCTTTGAGTTTAAAACCGTCACCCCTTGTCCTACTGCAATAGCCCCTGCTAAAAAGACTGTCTCCATCTTTCTTACAGGCTCTCTGTAAGTATTGAAAGGCTGCAAGAAGATGTCCCCAGAGCCTTCTCTTCTCCAGGCTGAACAACCCCAACTCTCAGCCTTTCTTTATAGGAGAGATATTCCATCCTTCTGATCATTTTTTGTGGCCCTCCTCTGGCCCCTCTCCAACAGGTTCATGCCCTTCTTGTGCCGAGGACTCCAGAGCTGCACACAGTCCTCCAGGTGAGGTCTCACCAGAGTGGAGTAGAGGGGGAGAATCACCTCCCTTGACCTGCTGGCCATGCTTCTTTTGATGCAGCCCAGAACAGAGTTGGCTTTCTGGGATGCTGTACTCCATTATGGAAATATCTTGGCCAGGGAAATTTCATTGTCTCTGTTGCTGGAGTAGGGGGGAGACCAAGTTCTGAAATTCTCTGGTCTAATTTAAATGAGTCTTCACTCAAATTATAGTCGTTTTTTTTGACCAAGTTGCGAGTTTTGCTGAATGCCCATCTAGGTCTTGCATCTGGCGTAAAACTTTTTCTTCTGATAGTCCTTCTCTGAAGAAAAGAGGATGTGACTGGCTGCTGCTGGTCCTCTGCACCAGAAAAGAAACAGGCTTATTCTAGTGTATAGTAACACCCGAAGTTTGCCCCTTGGTATGGGACCACTGATGTAGTGGCTATAGAAACCAACAGGTCTCTGTCTTGAGCATCTTAGTCAATAGATGTGTCTCTAGCCAGAGGGAGGAGGATGTTTCTCCAGCTGTTTCTCCTCTTCACTGGCAAGCAGCTGCACGGATAAGGGCATACTCTCCTGTGTCTTCCTTCAAGGAGGGAATATAAAGGAGGCCTGGTGGGAAGAGCTATGCTGGAGTAGGTACTGCTTCCCTTTCTTCAGTAGGGACATTAAAACAGATGCCCTCCCTTTCTCTCATGCACAACCCTGCTTAACACATCTTTGGAGGCAAGAGGTGGAAAGGACCATCACATCCTGTGTTGAGGGGACTGCCTATAAGGAGTCACGCAGAAAACCAGCATCCCTAGGAGGAAGGGCATGTGGGTTTTGCTCTGTAATATCCCAGAGCACACGTGAGAACCAGGTTTCCTGGGTATCAGATACTGCATGAGAGGCATGTGAAGGGGGCATGCATTGTGGAAGAGAAGGAGAAAAACCTGCATGCACATCTACACCCATCCTCTTTTTCTTCCTTGTTATTATTTAACAGGGTTTTTTGTTTTGTTTTGTTTTGTTTCATTTTTTTTTCTGAACATACAGCACCCTGCCAAGCTCTTACAGTCCACAGAAGCTAAAAGACAGGTAGGCAACAAGGAGCAATATGCAGGCAAAATGACTGGGCTAACAATAGCTGTGCATCTTGTTAGCTACGTGATTTATGCAGAGGGGCATGGTTTTTAATATTTGTCTCATTTTTCTGCATCTACAGATTTTTTTTGGACACAAAAGTAAGGGTGATTAATCCCCAATACCACCTGAAACAGGATAAACAGAGGGGGACTGGGCACGTGTATGTCACTAGTACTGGATACTATCTCATATATATTAAATAGGAGACAAAGTAATAAAAATAAACAATACACTATTGTGGCAGTTGCAACTCAGACAGTAACAAAATATTACCATGCTTTTTCTTACTGAGCTGGCTGTGTGGTGGCTGGAAAGACTCCTAAAGCATATAAAGCTCTTATCTTCATACATTTCCCTAAAGAATAATAGATCAGTCGGTGCTCTGATGCTGTTTTAATAATGTACAATTTACAATTCATTTGGTTACCAAGCACTCACAGTATAATTAATTTCACAGACCCTTTCTACACATTTGCATGGGTTACGACGGTACGGAGGGGAGGTGGGGAAACCGTGTGCTCCCCACTGTTGGAGGGAAGTGCCTGGGTGGTGTGTCACCCGGCTGGTCCACAGGCTGTCCTGCTGCCCAGGGGTGACGGGGCTCAATTTACCCTTTCCTTCTGCCCACATCTCCCACCTGCCTTTCCCATTGCTGTACATAAACATCTCCAGGGGATGTTGCCCTGGGGATGAAGTCAGCTCAGCATCCCACACCCTGGTAGCATCATGCCAGAGCTGCCCCATCCCTCCGGGATGCTGTGGGCAGGTGGCCCACCCTGCCAGCCCCGAGACGTGTGGCCAGTGCTGGAGCAAAAGCTAAGGTGAGCCAAGGGGAAGTCTCAAGGAGAAAAGGCAGGTGATGGGCCTCCAGTGTCTCACCAATGCCTCCCTCCCTTCACCCTCGCCACTGGGAAGAGAGGAGCCTGGCAAGAATACAGACAGTGCTTCAGTCAGGAGCGACTGCCCATCTGAGACTGTCAGCACACGAGCCCAAACCTAATACCATTTCACAGAATCAACACGTGAAAACTGGAGGCCAAGACTCCAGAAACCAACAGAATACACATTGTTGGGGGGGTTATTTTCACTGTTCTGTTATTTTTCCCTTTATGGGGAATCTCTACAGCCCGAGAAACTTAAATAATGGACACTCTGCAATGAATGGAGCTGCTATTCTGTGACGTCTTGCACATCAAAGCAATTTTTTCAAATCTACGTTTACCTCTTTGATAACACAAGGAGGAATTCAGCAAGTACAGAGAACCTGCAGGTCTGAGCATCCACCCTGAGCTTGCTTTGACAGAAGTGAATGAATCACTATTCAAGTGCTGGTTTTGTTTCCATGACCAAATAAACAAGTGTTTCCCTTCTCTGAACCCAAACATTCTTTTCCTTTTTTTTTTTTTTAAGTTCTCAATTCCTATACATCTGCAGTCTGTGTCTACACATGTATGGATCCTCATGTATATGTATACAAATGCATACATATACACACATATATATGACCATATATGCTAGGCTTACTCACTTTCTACAACTAGAGATGCAGTTTCTTCTTTCTTAGATGTTTAGAAGGTGTGAAGGGTATTGTTTTCTCCTGAGGTCTGAAGAATACTCGAAGTCTGAGCAGTAAATGTTTGATTAACCCCAATGGGGGTCTGTGTGATTTTCCCAAGGCATGAGCTGTGAGAGGTACATCTTCTCTCGCGCTGCCTCTGCAGCTGGCTATTCAATCTTCTGGCATTCAGCCATTGATTGGGTTTCCTGATCTCTTACTTGAACAAAGATGTGGCGAGGCAGAGGACATGAAATGCTGCTTTCACATCTTGTTTCCATATAGGACTTGGCAGCCAATTTGCCAACGTATTGAAGACCTGCTGCTCTTATTTTTGACATCCATAGAAACTTGGGACTTCTGTGAGTCAGAGTGTAAGTCTAACCAAAAAATATGATCAAGGACATCATATATATGTTTATGAAAACAACAGCAACCAATATTATTATTTTCAATTATTCTTATTTGCAACATAATCACAATTAAAAGCTGGAGTGGTTCATGTACTGCAAGGTTCACTTCGCAACAGAGCTCAAAGTCCCTCTCCTACAGTCAGGTTTGCAGGGGGTTAAAGCAATGAATGTGTTGCATGGGAGGGCTGATGGAGTCCTGGACCCCAGGAAAGAGCTGGCCTGAGAGAAAGCACCCAGGAAAACCTGATACAAATTCTCCCCAAGATTTGAGAAGTAGCAAACCTGAAAAAACTTTGCTCTTAACCTTTGAATATCAAAGGGTCAAAATCCAGCATTCAATCCAGGTAAATTTTGCCTATGGTAAAATAAATAATAAGTGGAATAAATGCATGCCTGTGTAATTATCTATTATCTGCTTTTTTTATCTGTCTTATTTCTCTCCCATACAATATTACTTTTAGCATCATTTATCTTTTCAGTTCAAAACCATTTTGTTTTGATTTACTGTTGCTCAAGAAACAAACACAACTGTTCAAGACACAAACACAAAAAATTCTTGCAGGCACCAACCTGGTTGCAAAACAAAACTATTTTACTTTGAATTTCCAGGTCTGTATCTACCAAAGAGAAAAAAATAGTGTAGAATTGCTGGGAAGTATTATTCAGCATTTTTTTCAATATTGAAATCAAACAAAAATTTCTCAGATGTGAAAATAAAGTTGGCAGTGTTTAAAGCCACAATAACTTAAAAGCATTGCAGAAATGAGAACATTTATCAGAAAGACATAGACATTTAAAATTTTCATCACTTATTATTCTTTTCTCTGAAAAAATATTAATTTCCTGGCAATCAACTTGAAAAAACAGCTAAATGAAATCTCTTATGATCTCTGGTGGAAGACAGAGTCTCCTCTGGTTTCTTAGTCCACGCTGAATATGAGGTGGAAATGAGTTGGCCTCTGCAGTGGAGAAGTCAGAGGTCCAGGCTGGTGTCCATGTCATCCCTAGTTAGTCCTGCTAGACACCTTCCCTGGGATTCACTCCTTGTGAATCCGTGGGGACTACTGGCAGGAGAAGGTTAAATGTGCTCTGACGTGGTGGCCAGCTGGGCACAGGACTGCCCACATCCATTATCCTAATCCTCCTTCCCTCCCAAGATGCCTGTAGGGAAGGGTCCCTGGCCAGAATTAACACCTGAGCTGTGTCCAGGGATGGCTGGGGAGACCTGTACTTGACCCAAGCCAAAACCATGCCAAGGACTGCTCTACGATTTAACAATCTGGAAAATTGAGCTCCAGCACCTGGGGATGTTCCTTGGCACCGTTTCCTTGACTATCTGCACGTGGCCACACAGAGCAAACCAATTTGATAAAATACCAATGTGATGACACTTTTAGCACCGGGTTGCATGTTGAAATGCAGAGCAGCAGGCACTTTCAACGTGCCGGCCAAAACATTACATTGAAGTTTAGCAAATCACCTAAGAAGTGTTGTGATTGTTTTTAAAAGAGAGCCTAAAATTTGCCAAAAGGAGAGTCAGATTCCCAAGCTGAAGGGAAGTCAAGATAACACTTATGTAGCTGATTCATGAAAAGCTACCACTTGACTTTGCACAGTGAACTTGCCAACGTAAGGCTTCAGGGAAGGAATGCAAAACAAGCAGGAGAAACTCAAAACCAAAGTGTATTTTTCAGTCAAGGACAAAATAATCATGTCATCTCGAGATGAGACAGGGCAACTTACATCAGTTTGATTTCACCAGCATAACAACCTGGCTCCTTCTGTGATCAAGATGCCCACAGCTGTAATCCAATGTGATCTGGAGCTTATTCACTGATCACAGCTGTGTAATTTCAGGTAACATGCTTCCCTTGTTTAGTTTTGTTTAACATTGTTAAATATATAGTCAGACCATCTGCACAGTATTTTTTTAAATTGGAAATTACAACCATAACTTCCTTTTTATATATCAATAAACTAAATAGCAAAATTTCAAAGGGATCCTTCTCTACCAAACACTGAAGCAGAATGTTTGTCCCACGCCACACTATTGCCTAATTGCACACTAATTGGACAAACGTGATTAAATATTTCAAGATCTTTACTAATTGCCTCTATTTTAGCTTTAAAATTTGCTTGCCACCAACAAATTTAATGACACTGGTGTCTAGTCATCAGCAAAAAGCCCAAGAGTTGCTCTTTAAAATGTACCTAGTCAGAATATTTACTGATTGTGCATTGTTGTTTCCAATGTAGCTTAATTAGAAATCCAATCAGTTCTCTAAGTCTAATTATACTTGATTTGTAGATTCAGACTATGATACATAATGAAGCTAAGCAGCTAACAGTAAACGTGCTTGAAATGTAACAATAAGAGAAATATTTTTAATGCATGCCTTGTTATCATTTTAGAAACTCCAAGTAATATATGAGATCAAACACAAAGGGAAATACAGATTTATGACTCAATAGATTATTTTTTTCCAAGCCCATGTTTTATCCTGCAGCAATAGGACTGCTGTATGTTTAGCGTTTAAAAATATTTCCTTTGTTTGTTTACTTATTTGTTTGGACAAAATAACAGCATGTATTTTGTGAATACTTTGATGACAGTACTTGGTTGCATGTATCTTACAAGAGTGAATTTTGCCCTGTGTTTTAAATGTTGTTATGCATCAGAAGCTGGAAGCTGGGTTAGAGATGGTAGCAGTTCCCTTTAGCTGAGTCCCTACATCTTCAATGCACCCTTAATTTGCTCCACAAGAAATATCCTTTAGGGGGGCCAAGGGGCAGATGTTTCTTTTTATTCCATGCTGTGCAGGGATCACATCTGCTCTGCTATTATTTTTCACCACAGTCCTATAGTCTGAAAATCACAGCTGCATCCTTACACTCGTGTTGCAGGATCGAACTGATAGCGTGTCACTTGTTGTGGGCAAGGCATTGCCCACAATGTCCTTTGATTAGTATTTTTGTGTAGTGACAAACATTTCCTAAAGAACAGGTAAAAAAAGGAGCCAGAAGAGGAAGGAAGTCCATCACTGAGTCACTCTGAGACCTGTGGTTGCTTCCTTGCGTTTCCAAGGGGGCAATCAACAGGCAGCCACACTTTTCCACTTAGTCCCACCGAGTTAGCTACGCAGGGGCTTTTCAGAAATCACCCTCTTCCATTGCTACCTTTCCAGCCTGGTGGCTTTTAACATCATCTTCTGCAGCCTTCTTGGGGATCACTTGTTACTCCTAAAGGGTTCACTAAAGGAGACAAAGCTACTGTTTGGGAACTCCAGTTTGCTTACAGAAGACTCCCTTTTTCCACTAGAAAAAAATGAGGAGTCTACAGATTAGAAACAGTTAAAAACCACCAAGGTTATCTCATACAGAAAAACTCCCACCCCTAAACCTGTGACAGAAAGCATTATGATCCCAGTCTCCACGTGAAGAGGAGGTGCAAGGTAAGTAGCACCCACCTTCAGCAGCAGCATTGGGGCAGGACCTTCTGGAGGCTGAATCAGAAGGTAACTCATGCACCTTGACACTTATTTTTTAAGTGGGGATGCCCAGGGGCTTTATGCACCTCAGGGTTTTCTTTCTTTGCCTTTTTTTTTTTTTTAATTCTAAATCTCTTCTTAACTCAGAAACCAGTCTTTTACTGCAAAGAAATGCATAACCAACTGGCGAATCTTTGTGTGGGGCCTACAGAAGACAAATGTTGAGAGCTCACCCCACTAATTGCTGCAGCTCTGAAAGAAGGTAATTCATAAAGGAGTTCATTAATAAAAGCTGTTTCCCAAGTTGTGGCAACAGCACTGAGAATACAAAGGATAGGGAGAGGGAGGAAGGGAAGGCAGGAGGGCAAAAATAAAGAAGTAAACAACAAGGTTAATGTTAAGTTCTGCTCAGTAAGAAATGCTGTGCGTAACGTAAACAGCCACTGAGAAAAAATACAGTTCTTGGTGAAGCCATATGGCTTAGCTATGGGCAATGCAACCATGCTACCGCATGGTATCGTGGCTTTAAACATTTAGGATGCCAACCCAAGGGGGTAAGCCACCATGGGGCAGACCTTGGCTCGCTAGAAGCTCTGTCAGTTGTGGAGCTATGATCTGGGTAGAAGGACAAGCCATCCTCCCGCATGGCCCTCCAGCTCTGGTCTCCATGGCTGAACTGCCTGGCCACGCTATGCTGACCCCACTGCTTTTTGGAGTGTTTGTCAGGAAACACATCAAATGACTTTGCCTGGTGGTGGTGACCTGTTGGATGCAATGTGAAAGGAGCTGGTGGGTTGATGTTGACTTTCACACCGGCTTGCTCCCTGGTCTTGCCAGCACAGGGACATGGCCTTGATGCTCTCTGCCTGAAAGCCTCTACTCACCAGATTGACAGTGCTCTTGTGCTCTGTAGATGCAGAGCATGGAACAGCAGCTGGCTATTACTTTCAGGCTTCCAGCACGGTATTTTGTACCACATAAAATGAGACCAATATTAAGTTGGGGTTTTTTTTAAGTAACTATTGTGACAGTGTTTTTCAGAGAACAAAAACTGTGGCGTTGTTATTAAGACCTTGGCTCTGCTTTAAGAGTAGTGTTTGAAATATTTTTCTGTGTCGGTCTATTTAATTTATTGAGTCCAGGGGTTGGGTTTCTCCTACCCTCTCTTTTCTTCTCTGCCCTTAAAATCGATGGCAGCAAGGACAAAATTATTAAAAAACACTGAAATAAAATATTTCAGAGACATTCCCCACACTAAACAGTGCTCAATATTTTATCTTTCTTTACTTTTTTTTTTTCCCCCCATCTATGTGTAGTCAGCCTTGAAAATTTCCTTTGCCTTCAATTCTTTTACCTTTGATGGCATTCAGATTGAAGGCTCTGCCTTGGCCCCTCATGCCACACAGTCTTCTGTCTACATTATTAAAATGCAGGACTTGGTTTTTCATTTTACTCTGTTTACAGGGTATTGCTTTTATTGATTAATGTCTCAGGCTCAAGAAAAATGCTAATCAGACAGGGAAAAAATGTATAAAACTCAATACGCTGATCTGTGGTGCTTGGCATTGGAAGTAGCTCACTAACATAGCTCTGATTTAAGCTTCAGACTGGAAGCAGCTCCACCCCACTAATGCAGTGGCTGAAAACCTGGACCTTTTTGGCCAAGGTGCACGTGTTCCCATTTGTGCTCACATCATGGGGAGCGTGAGTCCCAGAAAAGAAAGACTAGAAAAAACTGCATGTTTAGTTTAATTTACCTAGAGCTACGATTCTCAGACTCATTTATATTTATCTGTTTTCTGCCAAATGCTGGCTGCCACATACTCCCTCCTTAGGACAGGCCTGACATAAGCGTGTGTGTTCTGGCAGCCGTGACAACAAACAGCAAGCTGGCTTGGAAAAACAAATCAAACCCAGAAATACTAACTTAAGAGAAGAAGAAAGACAGCAAATGACTTTCTGCTTATATAACAGCAGCAGGTGACTGGACTCTGCCATGTTGCTTTTGCAATGCCAACAGCCGAGTGTGTTAAGAAGGAGTACAACAGGCTCAAGATCTTTCAGCATCAAGAGCACGACTGAATTTTGTTGCATCAATGAGGAGGCAAGGACTCCAAGGACTCCATCGCTGTCCCAGGGAAAGCAGGCTTTTGACTGCTGCTTCTGTGAGGAGCTCTTTCACACACCCTTCCTAAGCAAGAACAGCAGCAGCAATGCCATCTTTGGCACTCAAGCAAAGCACAGGCAAAGAAAGTAAAAAGGCGAGCAAGAGCCACCCCTTGCCCGCTGCCAGCTGGGGAAGCAGCAAACACTCCAGCCTCTGGCTCACAAAGCTGTGACCCTGCACACACCCGTATCTTCCTCACATGCAGCCCAAGAGAAGGTGATAAGACTGAATGTGTGCGAAGTGCTGATGTGTCAGCCTCTGTAGGTTCAGGGCCTGTGTGATTGAGGTCCCAATTACTGCAAGTTCTCAAATGTATTTTAAACCTGCTCTTCTTCTCCTTGGCATGTGCTTACACCAGGTGCTTAACGGAATAAATGCTTAAATGATATTCACTCGAGTGGGATATAAACAGGAGCTTTGACTCAGATGTGGGTGTACGTCCTAACTTAAACAGTGGTGCTTTCCTGAAGCAGGATGTAAACTGTGACCTGCATAAAGAGCATCACGCATCATCAGAAATCCTTCTTGGAGGTGCAGTGGTAGCAAGCAGTTTTCCTCTGCTTGAAACTTTCGTATGTAATTTATATATCCTGTAGAAACAAAGCTAAAATGACTTTTGAAAGTGTTCAGAGACTGGAAGAGGTTAATTGATGCTTTTATTTTTCTCCAAACCAGAAAGCTTTCTTTTTTTAAAAAAAAAAAGCTATTTTACTCTTTTCTCATTATACTGTCTTTTCCCCCCTCTTTTCCTCTTATTAATAAGGTCTGGCCCTCTTTAACATGCAACAAGAGCCTAATGAGGCATGCAGGCTTCTGTAATTTTTTCACTGTTGAAAATGCCTGACACTAATCTATGCCATTTATACTAATAAGAGGTGCATCAGCTGATATTTGGTGCAATGAAAACATTTTAAATTTACTTTATTGAATTGCAGGTAGCAATTTCTCACCAAGTTTATTCTGCTGTGGAAATAGATGCCCTGCAAGTGTCACAGAGCTGTGTGCATTGCACAGTACACACAGCTGAAAAAAATAACCAATGCCCAGCGATATAGTAGCTTTATATTTTATGTTAACATGTCAAAGAGATACTGCAGGAAAATCACACCCTCCAGTTTTCTCCGTGCACAATGTTTGCAGTTTACGTTAACGATGGAGTGCTGACCTAAAATATGATGTCACATTTTATACTAAGTGGACGTTAATTAATGCTAAATTGCAGGAGAGCTCATTGGGAGTTTATGCTTTACATATGTATGCACGCCACAACAATTCGGCAGGATTAATGACGTTCCAGTGAACAGCCAGGATTTACATGTGGAAAACCAGGGGGAAGGGGAAACACATTCCTTGGAATTTTTTTCCCCGTGTTCTTAATTGTTGAGCTTTACATGTGCATTTCTCCACTAGCTCCTCGACAGCACTTAACTCTGCTAGAGCTCCACTAATTCCCATTAGAGAAGTGCTGGTGTAGACGATGGATGGAGTCTGTAAGTGAGGTGAGGTTCACTGGGTGGGGTGGCATCTCTTGTTAGAGCACCAGATGCTGCTGCAAAAAGCTGAGAAGTTTTTGGGCGCACAACCTTTTTCTCAGGTTGGAAGCAAAGGCTGCAAATGCCTTTCCATGCCAGGCTGGAAGAAAGGCTCAGCGTCTGACTCTTCTTCCAGTTAAATCAGTCAATCTAATAAAGCCCACTCCCTTTCCTTTGAAATCTCTCCTTAAACACATATTTTAAAAGGGTGGAAAGTTTTATCATCTCTGCTTCAAAGCTGCTGAGAAAGAGAAGCTGGCACGGACTTGGCTGAAACGCAGAGGTTCTGTCTGCCTGGGTGAGAGAAGCCCAGCTTCCTTCCTCTGCCTCCTCTGCTGTCTGCTACGTGAAGACAAAAACATCCAAGAGAGGGGATCACAATAATTCACTTTTCTGAAGATGTGCCCCAGGTTACCCGTGGTTTTGGAAGTATAAATGCATACCTGTAATTTAATAGGAAATACAAGCGCACACTGTGGTACACTATTTAAGTGTCCTATTTGCCAAGGGTGGGAAATGGAGCTGGAGACTCCCCAGAGGCTGCAAGCTCACTCTTTTTGAGAAAGAAGGAATAAAGGAGGGGAACAGCAGGCCTGGGACAATGGATACGGCACAAGAATTCCCATACTGCCCAGCCATGGCGTATGGAGAGAGGTGGTGTGTGGCCAGTGGCTCTTTGCAGCATACGTATCAGATGGTCCAGCTGTGGGGGATGCTATAAGGTGGTCTCCATCTAGATATAGAGACTAGGTGGGAGATTTTATCATCTCAGTAGGATTATGAGCTGTCAACAATACTGATCTCCCATGCACAATGTTGTCCTCCACATTTCTTGCCAACATATCTATCTCTGTCAAGAGAGGTGTGAAGAGGCATCCCAACAGCTCACTGACTGGGAGGTGAGGAGGCTTGGTGAGGTCCCTCATGACTATGACAAAAGTGAAGAAAAATCATTGTCATATTGCATAAGCCTCCTGGCATCTCCAAGCCAGGGTTGTTTTCCAACAGCACCTGGAGTTTTACTGGAAGCTGTGTGAAGAAGCACTGTAGTGGACAGCTGCAGGATCTACTGCTGACATGTCTTCTGAGCACTGATGAAGCAGTGTCACTCAAAGCACAAGTGTAGCTGTCCTTCAGCAATGTCCTTTCACCTCAGGCAGGAGCCCCAGGAATGTTCTTAATTTTGACTCATGGGACAAAACCTCAGTCAGGTCTTGCACATCCTTCCTTCAGAGAGCTCCTGGGGAAGACTCCAAGAACTTCTTACACAATGAGAAAAAAACCACAACAAAGGTGCTCTCTCTATCCTTTGTAATCATAGGGTCTTTTTACAAACCCAAGCATACTCGTGTTTGTAATTTATGGAGAAGTGTGTTAACAACAGCACTTTTTTTCCAGCCTCTATTGTTCTGTGAACATGCTCATTTTCTTTCTAAGGTAACCATCATAACCATGGAGATCATCTTCCCCTGGAAAACTCCAGGTGCACTTTTTAATTTTAATTACATATTTTTCATAATTTTAAAATATAAAATTGTATTTTTGCCCATCTCCCAGTCTGGAGGAAGGGTGGCAGTATCACGGGGAATCCATAAAACCACAGTTGTAGTGTATGATCTGCATTATTGTTATTTTTTTGTCTCTGTACTTTTTGTCTTTTGTACTTCTACACCTTGAGCACAGATATGCACTGCCCTTGATCCTTGGACTCTCCCCAGATCAGGTTAAGATCTCTTTCCTGGCTTATTGAGGCTAATGTAGAATGCAGGAACACCCACAAGCAGTTCAGATAGTTCTTCTGAAGTATACTGGTTTGGATTTGTTAAAACTGCAGTTTGTGTGCCACAGACCTGCTTGTTTGCCTCGTCCCCTCTGCAATTGTCCACTGTCTCTCTAATGTAGATGGTAGCCAGGAGTTTCTCACTTGCTGCTTTCTCCATCACCACTACTCCGGCTGTATCCTGGATTGTGCCTGAGAGACCAGCCACGGCCCAAGGTCCTCCTTGCTGCCAACGCTGTATGACTAGGCAGCAAAAAGACAACACTTTTTTGCATTCCTTAGCTATATCTACGTGGCCAGGGGCTCCCCATGCCCAGGACACACACAGGTGAGGCAGCAGCCGTGGGAAAGGGCTGGACATCCCCTTTGCCAGCAGCACTGGCTCTCATGGGCCAGCGCAGAGCAAGCTCGTGGCTGCCGGCACCTGACCTGCGGGTGCTCCACGTCAGACAAAAGGATAATAGCAACAGCAGGCGAGCAGCCTAGCAGGCAGGAAATTCAGCTCACTGCTTGCCACAGTGCTCCAAATTGCTGGTGTTTTCCACTCAGTACATTCCTTTCAATATTCAGAGTAGGTCATGGTAATCTGTGTTGTAATGATCGCTCTCCTGTCGCTTGCTTTTCCTGGCGTTGCTGTAGCAATCCTGCGACTTCCCAGGCACTGAGAAAACAGTTCCGTAGACCCTTCTTTCCTTACTCAAATCCAGAGAAATGCCCCTCAATTTATCCTCATGGTGTTTGTAGCACTGGAGGCAGATTGAATTGTGGGTTGTCTGGATCTGTAACTCATCCCGTGGACTATTACTGGACATACACATCCCAGCAGCACTCTCCTCTTAACCTTCACCAGCCTAAGTGTGTTAAGTCCCCAAAGATTATCAAGCTGTCTAAAGGTGTGATTGAAATGAGCTTGGCTCCTCTCAGGAAGCCATTGCCATAGCCTACTAAATCACCAGCTCTAATCTTGAGCACTTAAGCAAAAACAAACAAAATAATCTTCCAGAAAACACTAATAGCGCAATGTCAATACTCGCGTCATGTGTGTCAACTGCCCTATTAATTATTATCATTAATTACCTTCATAAATTGAATGTAACTACAGTTCCAGCACTCTGGGAAAAAGCCCACAGAAGCACCTCTGTGCCTTTGCACGTTTCCCCTCTCTCCCTGCGTGCACACACAGCACAGAATGTCCCCGTCCACCCACGCTACCTCGCACGCTTCTCTGCAGACACGCATATGTTTTGTGTGCACACGCGTATACTCTGTGCAACCTACTTGTAGTGGAAGGCGGCACACGGAGGTACGTGCCTGCTTCCCCAGCAGCCTATTTTGCAAATGTTGCTCTATATTCTCAGCCTGCTGTTGAACTACGCGCAGCCACGCGCTCCGTAAGGATGTGTCTCATGCCCCGCGTCTCGACGTTCTCCGACAGATGTTGGCTAATGCGGTTGTAGAAGGTTCACTGTGGATGCAGTGAGCCCAATAAATCTTCCTCTTAAATGCAGACACTCCACCATCCCAGCATCTTATACCTATAATACATTTTAATTACTTGGCTATTCAAATTATAGTAAATTAGATCTGCATGGAGCTGCATCACAGATTTCTCAATTTACATTTAATCCATGGCAAACAAAATAATAAAAAAAAAAAAGAAAGAAAGAAAGAAAAAAAAAAGGCAAGCACACTTTTTATTGGAACTTGCAGGAACTACCAAAGTCTGATACCTTTAAAATTATTAAGTGACAAAGATTACTAGCACTAAGGTTCTACTTTGCTTCCCCATTAGCCATTTAGGTGACAGCTGCTGTATTACACATAAAGATGAACCATTCCTTGAGGGATGATAGTGGTTCCGCTGTGACACTACTGGCATAAAGCATTATCAGACCATAGCTGTGCTTAGAGCCATCACAGTCTCCTAGGCACCTATCAGTACCCTCATTATCTGCATCACAGAGTGGCTAGAAAGAACACTGCCAGGCTTCACAGCTTTGCAGCTCATTTGAGAAGCGGAAATTAAACATCCCAGGAGAAAAAACAGGCACATTGTAACAGCACCAGTGCTGTACACACATAACATGTTGACTGCTGTTGCGCTGACTTCTGTCTCATTAATTTAATAGGCTCCTGGATTTGGGATGGGAAGGTGGAGAGGCAGCCTTTACAAGCACATTACCGAGCAGGGCTCTCTGCACTGATTGCACATCCGGATCAGAGTGAGAACTTACACTGAGCACCGGCACACTTGAGATACCTGTCCTGGCTTCTGCAGCTGCCCCGTGGTGAAATAAACCAGAGAGAGGCAGCAAAATTAGCTCATCACAGATGTAATCTGTGCTTAGATTATCCTTGACCCCTGTGTGAAGGAAAGGAAAGCAGAGCAGGTGCCTTTGCCTGCGTGAGGGTTAATGGGAGTGTGATGACTGGGGACCGCTGCACTCAGACTGGATGGTGTTACCAGAAGCGATGCAGCTCTGCTCTTCAAAAGGAGCTGGTTTGCTTTTGTCCTCTGAAAAAGTAGCATTCACTCGTGGTGATGTCCAGCAAAAAGCTTAGTCCTCCCTGACGCTTCTGTAGGACCTCAGTGGAGTATACATCTTCTGATGGCCCAGGGGTGGCTTGCTCCCTGAATCACTACATTTCGACAGTTCTCACGCTGAAGCCAGTGAGTGAGTGGCAGGGAAGAAAAATGGACGTGGGCTTCTTTTCTATTCACTTGACAAATTTTACATCCAAGATCACCCGAAGGAATTTAGGTATTTTAAATTTTTCTATTGCATTTTAGTTAGCTACCACGGATGATTTCATGCATTTGTGTACATTTCAATTGCTAAGGATGTTACAGGAGATGCCAGTGGAAGCAGGACCAGTCTGAAAATGTGTAATACACTGTCTCTCTGCCAACAGGGTGCTTGGGTATTTGTGCACGCCTATATCCTCTCTTTCTCCTTCCGTATAGATGGGTAATAAAAGAAGACAGAAATAGAAAGAAGGTGGACTACTTTTACAGTCTCTTTAAAGCCACTTCACCCATCATATAGGAGCTGAATTCCTCAGACCCCACTGTTCTCTCCCCTTAGGTTGTGTCGGCACTACTCAAGTGCTCCAGGGTGCATGCTCAGATATGGGACAGAAAAAGGAGCCTGTAGTATGTATATATACATCCCCGTATCTTGGCATTCGGTAATGCAGATTTTTTTTCTGGATGATATAACAAAAATGCAGAAGCTGCATTATCCAGAAACATGTACAAACCAGTGACAGCATGAAGAGCAGGTGGGAACCTTCTTTTGAAGGCCCTGTGGGATATGTATGTTAATGGCTTATTGACCAAATATGGGATAATTAGACCCTAGGAGCACTGGCCACTGTGATCTATGAGAAGCA
>JANIJG010021857.1:27450-54686 GCA_024611175.1 Megaceryle torquata
AACTTGGAAGTATCAGTCCTTGAGTAGTCTTGCGCTACAAAAAAAAAAAACGACACATGAACACAGATGGTATCAGCATCTTAACTAAATCTCTACCCCCTGGAAATGTCATGGGTCCCTGAGTCTATACACCTTTTGGAGAGTCCCACAGCCAGTAAGAAGGGAAACTTCCTTAAGCGTCCCACCAAATGTTATCCAAATAAGTAGATGAAAATTTTTGCTATTGTGGAAATGAACAGGAATAAGTCTCCTGGGAAAACCTTTCCAGAAAACCTTTCCCCAACAACTGATTCCTAGGAACATTTCCCAAAAGTTGATAGTAATTACAGACATGACTCTCACACACTTAAGATTTGATTTGGCTTAAAGAAGTGATCATACATAGGGTTTTTTCTTCCCAGGTTCTTGTACATGGCAGTTGTTGCAATAAGGAGTGTACTTTCAGCTGCTTCTGCATTGCTCCCATGTTCATCTCTTGGGCTGATATTCCCAAGATCAACTTGGACAAGGGCAAGGGTCTTAAGAGTTTTGAGGCTGGCCTGTGGGTTGGAACAGTGACTGGAAACATTGGAACTATCTAACCATTAAAACCAAATTTTGAGATGCTTGTCATGTTTAAACATGTAAAATCCATTTTTAAAGCTTTAGTTTTGACCATGGCCTAAGCCCAGCAGGACATAGAAAAGGATAATATTTCTAGTGTGCATTGTAAGAATTAACAAGGCTGTGGAGGGTTTGAAGCTCAAGAGTAGTAGATGCCTTCCCCTTCATTATTCAACAACATATGGCACACAAAGGCATACATGCTGTCCTCTTCCACCACAAAATATGACAAGAAATATTTGTATTAACATACACAGTGTTACACTCCTGTCCCTATTTACTCTGCTTTGTCTGTCTTCCCATCATCCCAATTTTGGACAATGCACTCTGAGGTAACCACGGATGTAACACTGTCCAGAAATCTGTACCCACAAGATGGACAAAGGTGTCTGGGCCAAGTGTAAAGGCTAAAGGCCTCACTGTACATACCTCTGCAGCTTCCAGACCATGCCTCTGTTTGGACATTGATCTGCCCTAACCATTTAGTGGGACTGGTGCACAAGGTACTGAGAATTGTTAATTTGTGCATTGAACTCTCAGTTTATAGCCTGACCTTGGAAGAATGGATTCATTTAAAGCAGGGGCACAGCCACTTGTTTTCTACCCCAGCATTTCAAATTCCAGGTCAAAAGGCTTGAGGCTTTTGGAAAGGAGGGATAACGTAAGTCTAACTTCCTTCGTATCCTCATGATACGTAAGGTGGCTTTCACTGATGTCTGGCATCTGATTTGAGGTGCACAAGCATCACTGCAGACCAATCCCTGCTGATTTAGGCAGTGTTACAAAAGATTTACACATGTCTAACTGAAGGATTTTTTTTTTATTTTGAAACTGTTCTGGGTCAAATCCTGGAAGAAAACATATAGGGATTAATATGAACTTATCACCCCTCCATTAATTTCCAGTGACAGACCCATTGCTTTCTATTCCAGCTTGCTATTGCTCCCAAGGTAGTAAGTTAAAAGCCAGCTCTACCCATCTCAGAGGTAATTGAACTCGTGTCTTCTTCATTCTTGGTGTGTTAGACCCCCAAGGAACCAGACCGTTATTTTGTCCACCATAGCAACACTGACAGAAACTGAAATTGGAAATAATCTTGGCAATCTGTTTATATGGACTGCACTTTGCATGTCTAAGCAACTAGAATATAACCTGTACAACCATCTTGTTCTGAATGCAGGCTCCATTTTACAAGGCTTGCAGTAAAAGGAGAAAATTTGCTTTGTGTATTTTGCTTTTTAGTATGTCACCTGGAGCCCCAGAGCCTCAGCCTCAGATACTGTTTTTCTTGGGTTTTTTTCCTGCCCCAGTGAAATGGCTCTCTTGGAAGAATTTCTGCTATATGAATTATAATCTCTGCTGGGAGACTTAATGGTTTTGTCAGTTTATAGCCAGTGTTCTCATTAACGTTATCTAACTAACTTATTTTAGAAACACATATTAAACATATGCTTTAAAAGAAAGAAACAAACAAACCAAAATTATGTACAGATCTTTCAGGAACGGGAAGAAAATACAGAAAAACAACAAACTTTGCAGTCATCTCTCAGATGCTGGATTCTTCCAGACTCACAGCTGCTCGAATGTCTTCTGCCAGCTGAGTGAAGAGTTTGATGTGATAACAAAAGAGCTTCCCTGGAAAAGCCAAAAATACGTCTGTAGCAGAGCAGCTGACCAGCTCAGCAGCACGGGTCACTGCAAGCACAAACCGCCTGCTTCTCTTTTCATTCCTCTAGCTCCTGACTAAATGCTGAGTCAAGTTTAAGGGCACAGACCATATTCAGACTATTCATCACAAGTGCCACAACCATTTCTGTCCCTTGATTTTGCAGGAAACCCTGGGCGACAGATACCCTGGGTCACTCATAGCTTTCTTGAAATTAAAAACCGCAGGGGCTGAAAAGTCTGAATGATTAGAGACGCTGTAGAGGGCTTCTGAATATGGTCCTGCATCCTGTTAAGGGTCTTTGGGGGCCTGGGCCTCAGGGACCTCTCTTTGTGCAGGGATGCCATCACTGCCACAATCCCACAAGTGACAGCCACCAAGAGCTGTTTCATGGAGGTCCGAGCCCTAAATGCACACCCTCAGCCCTGCTGTGTCCGCCAGCATTTAAGAGACACTGGGAAGGGCATCTTGATTGACGTCGCCTTCAGGGAAGGAGAGGGGACAGCTGTATCTTATTGGTGGTAAATTGTCTTGCTCAGATTATCTCCCTCTCCTAAAATGCTACAGATACTTTGGTAATGTCAGCTCAGGATGAGTAAGATTTTAGGATGATAATGGTGGTTTTAAGCCTTCTTCATTGGCTGAGAGCATCAATTTTTCAAGCAATCAAAAGAAGTTGTGGGAAGGGATGTCCCACTGGGTGACTGTCCCTGTTCCAGGTCCCGTGTCTCCCTCATCATGCTCCCATGCTGGAGAGTGAGACCTGCCGATTTGGTGCAGGGCACACAAAGGAGATCCACACGGATGATAAGAGAGCTGCAGTGTGGATTGTAAAAGAAAATTATGCCCCAATAATAGAGAAACAGGCAGGCCTTTTGTTCAGTTCACAGGCTGCAGTGCTCTAATATTATTAACCAGATTTATTTCAAGGAAAGGGTCACTTTATGAAGCGACTGTGTCTAAACTTTGTTCAGATAAAAGGCCGTTAACAAAAGGCAGGCTTTGGGAAAACAAGCAAAACTCGGGCTGTGCACTCAGTAAGCACATTTTCTAGTTTTCAGTCAAAAAGTCATTGGCAGTGTCAGTGCTTGAAAACTGCATGGCTCAGACGTTTCTAAACCCTTTTAATCCATCACAAAGGGCTCCCTTGATTGTTGCTTTGTTTTTCTGCTGCTGCCCTACAGTATGGCTGCCAGTGTATATTCCCGATAAGCAGTGAGCTATGCAGATGCTGCTACATTTCCCTGCCTTCAGTACCATGCAACCTGCCAGTGCCTGTGTGAGGGACACCATCATGTGTCACAAACAACCAGAAGAGGTGACACTCCATCCTCCCTTTGTAGTCCAGGCAACTTAAAAGAATGCAAGATTAATTTCCATGGGCCACGTGGTGCTGCCCATAAAAGTCCCCATTGCAAAAAATAGGAAGTTCTGCTTAAAAACAATGAAGCCCCTGAAGTATTCAGGACATTTTAATCCCTCTGGATTCAGAGTTTGGCATTACTAATGCAATTAATTGTGATATAAGAGAGAGACCACCAGCTCCATGCAACTGAATATACTTCAACACACGATCCATCCTGAGATGTACAGGAAGCTGTGTCTCTCTTCTCGCATGACTGAAACACCAGCACAATCTGTCCTACTCGAAAAAGCATGACAAAAGTCTGAGGGACATACTCAAAACCATCAGGAGGACAAAGAGGGCAGCAGGTAGCAGGGAGGGTCTCAGCACAGCAGCAAGGTGACCACCTGAGTAAAACACTATGTGGATCCCCCAGGAGAGCATGGGCCACGCCACGTATAAACACCTCCTGGGCCAAGCTACCAGGGAAACAAAGAGGACATCACATTTTTCCAGCAAGCAGAGAAACAGTCTCTTTATTTTCACAGTTCTGTTTCACCTCTGTAACCTCTCCTAAATGCAGCACATTAGGCAGCAGCCCTCGGGGGGTTTGCTGGCGTTGGCTGAGCACCATACAGTGCCAGGTGTAATGTCAGCAGAGAAAACAGAGACAGACCAGCTTGGTGGGAGCCCTACCAGCAATTCTGTGTGCTTAATCCAGAAAGGAGCACGGATAAGGGAAGGCTACAGCTTCATCCCAGGTGCAAACCCTGATCAAGAGTCTGGGAAACTGAGCTGTATTTACTCAAAGCACCTTCCTTTGCTGCATCCCGACAGTGAGCAGGTAGGGATGCTCAGGATGCTCAGGTTGTTCTTTATTGTTAACTGCAAAATGTTGTGGTTTAATCTGTAGGACATGAGCACCTGCTGAGGTTGACCATGAACCAGTTATTCCTTCCTAATGTCTGTCCTAGGAAGACAGACATTACATTGTCACCTACAGATACACAGGTTTTATTTCAAATTCTGGCTACACAAAGAGGAAAAGAGGTGAGATACTCCTTGTGAACTGGAGTCCTTGCAAATGTTACCCTGAGCCCCAGAACATGGCAGAGACATCACTGCTGTACTCACACCTGAGCTGCAGGACAGAGCACTGAGCTGGGAGTGCAGCAGGAAAGCAAACAGGGATGTGCAGAAGCAGGAAGAAGAGCAGAAGGGGAGGGGGATGAGAAAATGAAATGCAATCTGCTGATCTCTGACAATCCTGGTGAAACACAAATGGGCCTTGGGTTAAAGACCATCTGTGTTTGGTGAGGGTTGGGTGATACCTCAGGATAAATGCAGCAAAGGAGGTGAGAGTGAACGCATGCCTTGCGTTCAAAATCCAAATGGAAAGACATTTTCATGTCACTGTTTTAATACTAGATGTTAAATGTCCAACGTTAGCAACGAGAAGTAGCCACCCTATCAATTTTTAATAAATACTAATGACCTCTTAAATTAAATTTCTAAACCAAAAAATATTATCAGTATAAAACAATATGTGAGAGACATGAAATTTTTACAAGGGTGTATTAAGGGCACTCATTGCAATACCTACAAGAGCAACTTTTACAAACACTGCTTGTTTGTCTGACTCCCCGCTGGCATTTTCACAGCTCAGCCCTGGCCACCTCTCCCCTGCAGCTGCTCCTTCTATGGCACCACTATTTCCACCCAGCCTAAAGCACCAAATATCAAAGACCACAGAGATGCTTGGGTCTGTGCAGCTCTTCCATGGATGACATCTCATAAGCAGTGAGGGAAAATGGGGGTTAGAAACCCTGATGTGTTTTTAACAATCTGATACAACCTTCTGAAAGACTGCAGAGCAAAGTGTCAGATTCAGGAATAACAGCTGGTCTTCACCTTTACGGTACTAACCAGGAGCCTCAGTCTTCAGTCCCTCTTCTGCCTTGAAATAGAAGGATGTATTAAAGAGGATGCAAAAACATTACTAGCATCACTACAAGCAGCACACAGAGAAGCTGAAGAGTGTCATGTCATCCCCCAAATCTTTAACTTGCCTCATCTTCAAATCCTCCCATCTTACTTTTCAGTTTGTCTATTAAATGCATCTTGCCCCATTACAGCAGCAAGCTCTTGGAAGCAGGGGCTGCATCTTCTTCTATTATACTTTTCTTTCAGGGCCCCAGGGTGAGGTGGGGCACTTAATTAATACAAAGTCACGATGACTTGAAACAGCACATGAAATATATTTCTGTAAAGAACAGCAGACTTGGCAGAATAAAACCACTGAGATGTAAGATTTTCAGCAGGGTTTGTTTTTCTGGTTTTGGAGGAATATTCTGTACCCCAGTGTTTTCCCTGGCCTGACTGATGAGTATTAGCTGGAATAAAATGGTATATTAATTTCCCTTGACAATAATTGGAGCAGCCTATGATCTTAGCAACCCTCTGGGTATATTCCTAGGGTCAGAATGAGAGTGTCACAGCCGCGTTGCTTTTTTATGCCACTCCCTACACATCTCCAGGAAAAGCTACTAATCCACTTAAACAATTACCTTTCAGAAGAAGAGGCAGAGGACTTTGTATGAGGATACCTAATGAAAGACTCAGCCCGTGAAATATCTGAAAAGCTCGCAGAGCGAAGAAGTGGAATACAACTATTATCTGACATGGAGCACCAGTGAATAAAATCGTCACCAGACTGAAACCGCTCGGTATTTTTATTCATGTCTGCACTGCAAAGTGGTTGAAGCCTACAGCTAATGAAGGAAATAATATGCAATTCATCATGGTATAGAGAGGAAAAGACAGACAAACATAACTCTTGACTCGTGTCACATCAGTGCCTTTCAAACTTCTCTTTGTGGCAGCTTTCGGGAAAAGACCACTTACCAGCTCTCTTTCATCCTGTGAAAGAGCCACAGCCCAAACCCCACTCAGGCTGCACACAGGAAATCCTCTGTTTCTTACTGCTCCCCTTGCACGTGCATACAAAGTAAGGGAAGAGAACCAGTAATCATGCCTGACTTTAAGTTAATGGGGCATAATATTGGAGGCAAATGGCAAAGTTGCTGTTCCATGTACTGGGGACAGTGAGTACCATGAGGCCACCGCTGTGCCTGCTAAGGGATGATGGGATGCAAGGACGGCACCTCCTGTGCTGGGAACACATTTTCCTCTGGGAAAAGTACTGGATGCAAGAGGGACTGCAACTCAGTCTGGGGCTGGCACTGCCTCTGCAGTGCATGGGAGTCCTGGAGGAGAAGCCTTTGCTATTCCGCCCTCAGGACACTTTTATTTTCCTTTAAACTAATGCCAGTGCTGATCTGGAGGAGGGCTGCCCTCCACCCAGCCCTTAAATACTCCAAGTCATGGGGAGACAGCAGAAGGAAGTAACTTGCTTAAAAAAAAGAACAATGTGTGAATTTTGCTTTAAGAACTCACTCAGTATATGTGCCATCAAAAAAGTCCCAGAGAGTGAATCGACCCCAAAACCTGAGAGTTCACACCTGTTTGTGGTCTGGCTCAGGCATCTCATTGGGCAAGTGTGCTTTGGGCATGGGATGACCTCGGGGGACAAGATCCCCTGTACAGCCCCGTCGGGCCAGGCTCTGCCATGCTGGCTGGGCTGGGGGGCCATGGAGGCCATGCTCCCTGTGTAAAGCCAGGCAAGCTCACACAGGACCCTGCAGAGAGCAGTTTGCAGGAGACCCATGTGGAGTGTTGTCTCCCTGCTGCCATCACGTAGCAGTTGAAATCAGCTGGGGGGGGCACTGCCCACCCCCACTCTGCGACCTCCTCCCTGGTGCAGGATCCCACCCAGGGACAGCAGCGAGCTGCAGCAGTGGGTTTGGTGCCGGTGGCAACTTTGCAGCAGATACACACTCTTATTTTAAATTTTTTCTGTGTCTTAAATAGCCAGACCTGCTGCTTTCCTGGATATGTGGGGTGCTGTCAGTGTGCTTGCAGCTGCAGATTGGCACCTCTAAAATTTTCATCATGATTTCAGTCAATTTGCACATTTGCAAAATGGAGCAAAACCTCATAAAGCACAGATCTAATGCATATAATACCAATTTGCTGAATGTCAGTGTATACTGACCTTCTATTACAAACACTGGCAGATGGCCATTCCTTTAGTACTCAAGAGTTGCTTGAATAGAAAATCAAGCGATGGCTTAGCCTGTACTTCGCCTCTGCATCAGTGCCCATAGCAACACGCAGTGGTAGCCTCCTGAATGCGATCCCTCTGCCACCACCAGCTCCTTTCCAGCACAGCAAAGCCATTGGTGATCCCATGGCTACCATATCCAGTTCTGTCAGTTACTAAATAGCAAGAGGACCTCCTGGGAAGAAGACAGGAGTAGATGGGCTGTCAGGTGGAAAACCTCAGCCCAGGCACAGTAAACTGTGAGCAGGGGCTGCACATTCCCTCCAAGAGCCACAGGGATGGTTATGCCTGTAGAGCAACTGCAGTTTTGTGGTGCCGGTGGGGGGGAAGAACCAGTCAGCCTAGTCTGAATGTCATGCAAAAGTGGACCTTGAATGCAATCTAATAACCAAGGAAAAAAATGGTAAGTCAGGGGAAGTAGGATGAGATCAGACACTTGCTCTGCACCCTGGCATGTGTGGCCAGCTTTGGTGCAAGCACCAGCTTCCTCCGACTCTGTGCCCACAAAAACTTTGCAGCTATTTTCTCATAGGGCAAATTGTCTGTCTTGGGGGCTTTTCCCTGTCCATCCCATCAGGCCTATTTCCAGATCCAAAAGCCTGGCAGTGCACGGGAGCAGTGTGAGGCTCCAGTACAGGCAATGCATATTGTGCATTGCTCCAAACTGATTCCTTCCCTTTTCACAGCCCTCAGGTCTTCCACAACAGAGCACTCAGGGCCTCCACGTTTTGGAAATTATAAATTCACTGTGGCTGCTTCTTGCAAATTGGAAGTGATGTGGTGAGTCACCAAATGTTGCAGCATCTTGCACTGCTGACCTCTTTTCCCCCGGGATTATGCTTTCTCCCTCGCATGGGGAGGTACTCAGTGGTTCAAGGCCAAACTGGGTGATGCTCCTGTGTGGCAAGGAGCAGATCGCCATCTGAATTCCCACCTCTTGGCTCGTGGGTGCAATCTGCTTGCAAAATGCACTGTGGGTTGAGGAGCTACATTTCCACATACTGGACCAAAGCTGTGGCTGAGTTCACGAGTGTTTTTGGTTGGTTTGCAGAGATGCTCAGGATCTCAGGGATATTCCCTGCCAGACTCTGGCAGTTCTTCTAATAGGGTGTGAAATTTTGGAATCAAACTGTTTAAACCTTCTGATAACACATCTCCAGGTGCCTTAGTCCACAATAAAAATCCATTGCACGGCCTTCTCCCCTTACAATGCAGATTAATTTTAACCCTCACAACAGCCTAATGGAAAGAGCGTGCGGCACTCCAAATGCCAAACACTTGCTGAAAGCTTTCCTTTGTTAGCGCCTCCCGGTTTAGTCACCACCAGCTTCTGAAAAGATTCCACAGAGTTAACGTTTCCATTTCTTTTAATTCGCTCGCAGTGATGCCACAGCCATAACACAGCTGTGTTCCAGCTCAAAGGAGCCGAGTGCGGATGCTGCCCAGTGTTCCTCGGCCCCTCTTCCCTCCCTGGCTTGCAAGGGGCTGATGGTGTTGGAAGGATACGGTGACATTTTCCTATCTGGGGTGAAAAAGTTCTTTTAAAGAAGCCTCTTTTATTTTATTTTCTTTTTCCCCTTCCTTCCTTCTTTCTTTTTCTTCTTTTATTTTTTATTTTTTTTTTATTTGACATTTTCTCTGTGAAAAGCTGACCTAATTTTCTGGGAATAATGTAAATGGTTACAGACCCGAAGCATTGCACTAGAGAGTTTATAGATAAAGCAGAACTATTTTATGGTTCAATTATCCCAAAGTACGGGGGATCCCTGTTGCATTAACACTTGGTGAAGATAGTACGGTGGGGGCTTCCTTGCTCCTTTCCGTGTGACTAGGGTAAGATCTGCCAGTAAAACCTTCACTGCAGCTTTGTTACCTCAAAAGCCATTAGCACCGCTAGTTGTAAAAGACACATCAAAGGTATTTTCCTCAATGGCTGTGTCTGGTGTTAGTATTCGCACCAATTCCCTGCCCCCGTTGTGGGGAAAGTTTTAAATTGCCTATTCTGATGAACAAAAGATAAGGTGAAAAAGAGTCATTCAGGGATGGGAAGAGGCAGGGAAAAGGGGACGAAGCAGAGGCACAAACACTGTAGCAGTGGCTGCTTGTCACTGCACTGCCCGGGCTGATCCCAGGGGGGATGTTAGGACATGGGTGTCCAGGTCCTAATGTGAGTGGCACGCAGCGAGCAGCCCCGTCCCACAGCAGACGTGGTACAAGCTATGCTTCTCCCTGCTGTGTGGGCTGCGGAGGCTGTAGAAGCCCGACTGCTGTCACCCACAAACACACCAGTACACAGATAGGTTAGGTAGTGGTGATCCGTGTTTCAGACTAAAATATGGTGCATCAGGTTCACCCCACCAAAGGGCCAGGGCAGTGTTTTTAGCTACAGACTTCATATAGCATCTGCTGGACTGAAAATGTGGGACCAGAGGAATCAAATTGTCCAGCCTACTCGACTTGTTTAAGATTTCTCTTGGGTGAACTGGGCTGTAGAAATCACCGGGACCCTTCTTGGATACACTTTTCCATTGACCCTAACAGATGCACGATTCTGTGATAGATTTGGGGTTTCAACAATAGATTTTCCAACATTTCTGGGGTCTTATTACAAAAGGTCAGTTTTTTACATTTCTTATTTCACATATTCTGTAGGTCACTGCCTTCAGCACATTGGACCATGCCAGTGGTTTGCATAGATGTACCACCATCACCTCCCTTGCTGGCACCAGAACCAGAGCTGTCTGAAGCAGGGCTTGGGTATGGCTCCCAGTTCTCCAGTCACACCTGACTGCTGTAGAGACACAGCTCATATTCTTGAAGGAATCTGTTCATCTGTTGCTGGTGTGCGCTTTCATTTCTCTGAGAATCTAATTAGGTTCAGTGATTAGGAGTGCTAATGGGCATAACAATCCCACAGAAATTTACCTTTCAGAAAAAGAAGGGTAGCAAAAATAACCAGCAAAAGAAGGAAAAGGAAGAGAGGAAAATGAAAAAAACCCCAAAACCAATAAAACAAACAAACAAAAAAATAAAACCAAACCAAACAAACAAACAAAACCCCCCAAAAAACAAAACCAAGCCCAACACTACAATTTTATGCAGGGTAAACTAATTAAATAAATAAATAGCCACTATGCAAATGCCTCTACCTATCTATCAGAGATCGTTGTAAAGACAAATTAGTTAATTGCTGCAAAGTGCTTAGAAAATGAAAAGGGATATATAAAAGGTGATTATTATTATTCACAACAATCTGGTAGGTGAAGGCATCTGTCTATTTTGCTTTATATATCCCTAGAGCATCCCCAAAGCAATGTTAGAAGAAAAGAAAAGACCTAAAATAGGAGAATAACAATCCCAAAAGGGAGAGAAAAGCCCTGTGACATTTGTGAATAATAAAAAATAATAATAATAAGCTACAGATCAGATTAAAAAAAAATGGCATCAGGAGTACAGAGTAAGAAGGTTACGCTGAGGTGCATTTGAACTGATCTTAATAGCTATGGAGATCATTAGCTGTGTGCTGATACTGCTGAACTGACACAGAAAATATTAATTTAAATAGGAATATTTTACATTAAGTCTATAGCTGCATTAACATGCAAGTGAGTCAAGCTCCTGTGCCCTATGCTTTGGCCTTCTTGGTACTAACCAGAATGTCTGGTTTGTGCCCAACCTTTCAAAAACGATAAAGGGTAAAGGGTTTTCTCCTATCACAGGGGCTGATACAGTTCTGCTCAAGGATGATGTAAGAAGATCTGTAAACTAGGCTACAGCTAAATCACACATCTGTCTCCTGAAGTTGTAGAATGGCATCCAAGCCTCTGAATACTTTTATTATGTGTTAACTCCCCTCACATCATCAGTCCCACCAGACCCCAGGGAGCTTGTCATGTGCTCATGCTAAGCGCGTGCAAAAGTGCTAGCAAGATCACTACATTAATTTTCAGCATCAGAAAGTAAAATAATGCCTATATTGAGGCAAGACTCCTGATGAGTCCGTGGACTCAAGCATTTCATAGCTGTGGCTTTCATAGCAGTGGAAGAATTAACTCATTTTTCCCTTTTTTTCCCCTTCTTCTCAATATAGCAGCTAAATTATCACTTGCCCTAGCTATGAATCACTTCAGAGCTCATTCCTTAAAGGTACCCAAAATTCCCTCAGGTGTTTTGACATAATTCTATTACATCTTATTTCTGTTTAATATTAAATTCTTTCCTGCATGTTTAAATAAACTGGAAATCTTTTTAGGGAACACAGCTTAATGGGGAACTAAGAACACGCGTGCCAAATGTCACTATCTTACATACATTTTATTATTAATGGTAATTCATGCAGAACCAGCCACTTCACAAGGAGAGACTAAACACTTACATAAAGCTAGGTGCTTCTCTCTGACCTTAATTTGTTTCTGTACTTGAACACTGGATTCCCTTTCAAAAAATAATTATTCCCACAAAGATTAAAAACCAATAACACAGTCTCTTTCTGGGTGAGAAACAAATGCAGGGCTTTGAGAGTGAATGCTGGGAATACTTTCTTGGGGGCTGTTCCAATAAGCTAGAGGGTAAGAGGTCCCCTCCTGGGTCAGGATGTGGGTGTCCTGAGAGAAGGGAGTTGGAGGATGGGGCCTCTTTGTTCCCCTATGGTTTATATCGTATTCTGCCTTGTCTGTAATATGTGTTTTCCTACAGCTTCTGCTATTAGTTCACTTGCAGGGAGCAGATAACACCTCAGTTTTTTCTATGGTGACACTAATTCCAGCATTTCTTCTTGATGGCCGGTTCATTTCATTTCCCTGTGTGAAACAGCCAAAGACTTTAGTCCAGCTTTCAGGGAAAATGCATCCTTCTTACAGCTGACTGTTCTGAGTGATCCCAGCATTTAGCATGCTCGAGACTAGACATGTCCAGAAACTGAAAACAGCCTGATCAAAATCTCATCCGATCACATGGAAAAGCTCCCTCCCTAGGAGGAAGGATAGAGCATGTGGGTTGGTCTTCCAATATGAGGGGTGGGGAGCTTCTGCTATATGACATCCTCTGCCCAGACAGGTGAAATTTTGGGGTGGTCTCTCTCACTTCTGATGAAATGGCACATTCCCCCAGGATGTCCCCCAGGGACACAGCTTGGGTTTTTACTTCTGCCTGACAGAACCACAGACCCATAGGCACTTCTGGTAGCTTGTAGTGTCTCAGAGGAGGTTTGTAATTTGCCCAGAGGAGCAGGGATAGCAGAGGGAATAGACAGGTTAGCTGAAACAGGACCTCCACCTCACCTCTTTCAAAGCTGGTGTTTGCTTAGGAGATTCACTCATTAGTCTAAGTGAACAGTGGAAATGCTAACTGGAGTGGTATGTGGTGTTTCCCACCAGCAGTCATGAACAATGCATCACTTCAGACATACTGGGCTACACGCACAGAAATGGAAGGTTTGGCAGTAAATCCAGATTTACCTGAGCTGAAGCATCGACATGTTTAACATCGCCACAGACGACGGATGTTAAGAGTTAAGAGTATTTCTCTCCCCCCACCCCTCCCAGTATCTGCCATAAAGTGAAGGCAGGGTTTTTTCCCAGTTAACCAGTTAGCAGTCTGAGCCCAGAGTGGGGCTTGGCCACGCAGTGGCAAAGGAAGGGTACTCAAATAATAGGAGACTGTTTTTACAGCATTTTTCCTCTACTTCTGGAAAAGATAGATGTGTGCACTGTGGGGAACAACTGCAGAGGGAAAAACGTAAACTGACAAGGGTGCCAGAAAACAACACGAAAGACAAAACAAAGATTCTTGGATTAAAACAACTCTTCCATTAAAAGAAAATAAAAATAAGAAATACCAGAAGAGTGCATGATGCTTTTTGCAGTCTTTTGGTATTATATAGCTGTTGGCATAAAAAGGAAAGCTGCCACATAAATCTGAAGCTGCTTGTCAAGACGCTGGAATATTATTCTAACAAGGCATCTACCACAATCCTTTTTAGAATCCAGATCCATCTATCAAAGGCAGAGACCAAAAGGGATGGCTTGGAGTTTATATTGCTAGGCACTGTTTTGGAGAAAAAGATTTAAAAATTTTTTTTCTTCTTCCAGGGATGCAAAGCTGGAATTTGGACAAGACAGAGTCTTGACACTTTCTGAGTGCTGGAAAAAGTGCTTGTAGATATGTTTTGTATTTTCCATCCCATCTCTGACTGTGGTATAGCCACAGGTACCTGCTCTTAGCATATAGCGGGTATTTCTTGTGTGGCCAGCAATTAATGAGCAGGACAATTGAATAGTGTTGAACTGACAATATGCGCTGACATTTATGTCTCCAAAACTGTGTCCTCACGAGTCCAAACTACACAGCATGGGTGATAAGTAGGAGGGTTATGTGTGAAATAAAAGAAAACTGGGGTGCTGAGCCAACATGGATGTACTAAGGACAGTGAGAAGGCTCCCTGAGGACACAGCATGAATAGCACAACCAAAAAAACTCTTTTGTGGCAAGCAAGTCCTCATCTAAAATACTTTGGAAACTGGGATAAGCATGACTAATTTTCCTGCCAATCACAGAAATGACTTTCAGTTGATCCCCATAGTCCAGGTCCTCATTTGTCACCTGGGCTCTCTGGCTGTGAAGCTGAAGCAACATGCTGCTTCCTGACTCTGTTTTCTCACCTGAGAAACCTGCCCATTACCTATCTGCCTCACAATGACACTGCGAGGCTACTTTAATCACAACTATATAGCCCTTCTGAGGTAGCTGGAGGAAAGGTGCTATAGCAGCCATCATGCTCTTCATTATCATTAGAGGTGGCATTTGAGTGCCAGATGAGTTCTGCAGGAGTCAGATCCAGGCATCAGCTGTGGCCATCCCTCGTAATGACCCAGATGATGAGAGTGGCTGAATGGGGAAGAATTTTGGTGACCTGCAAAGCAGCTCCATTAAAAATGCGAGCTATTGTGCAGCCAAAATGTAATTCAGTGCCTGGAGAAACCAAGATTTTCTCACATCTTAATATGAAGAGGAAATTAATTAATGCTTTTCCTTCAGAAGCACTTTTGCTGAAATAAACCAAGAGAGCGAAAGAGACTGATAAAGCTCCTTGGAGGATTTCGTTAGGAGGACACAAGGCAGCAGGGGTGACAGGGAGGTTTCCCACCACCCGGGAAGGATGTCATGTTTTTTTTCTTGTGCTTCAATCTCTTCACTCTTCTCAGACTCCTCTTGCTGGCAGGACAGGAGCACGCAGCCAGCCCCACATCTCTGGCACAAAATACTTAAGGTCACCTTGTGAAAGTGGGCGGCCTTGCTACCCACCCACTGCAACCCAGTTATAATGCCACTGCCTCCCACCCTGCAATTTCCAGACTATCTCCCATGACAGAGCCATCAAGAGCAGGCAAAGAGAGACTGGAGTTTGTGTCATGAAATGAGGCAGCAAGGCGACCCATGCCCGTGACAGAGCCAGCTTGGAGACATGTCCCCAGTTTCTTCCATGGGATTTAACAGCCAGAGCTGTGTGAATAAATATTTATATTAAACATAGTCAGGAATGAGAATTCACAATCTAAAATTATACAAATATTTGGGAATCTAGACATTATAACTCAAGTGGCACTTAATCTCCAAGTGCAACCAAAAATATATAACTCCTTGGTTTACTAGGAGTGTCAGCTCCCCAACAGTGGAGCTGAATAATTTAGAATGGAGATGAAACAGAGTGGCTGAGCCATGGAGTTTTCTGAGGAGGAGAAGAGCTGTCCTCCAGCTTCACTGGTGACATTTCCTGGCCAGGCAAGCAAGGAAGTCTCCAGGTCACCTTCAGGACAACCCCCACAAACGCAGAGCAAAAGCAGAACCACACACACAAAACCAACAACCCCCCCCGATTCCTGCCTGCAGGCACGGGGAGAGGAACAGGGGGTGCGCAGGGGCGCGGGGTGCTGGAGCCTTCCCGTGGCACGGGAGGCTGCCCAACACCTGCCACCAGCGAGGCTCAAATCTGAGAACTACAGCTGTAGCATAAAGGCGGATTATCACCCATCCAAACCAAATTCAATTATCATATCTATGCTGCTTCTCTATTTCTGTAACTGGAAGGCTATTATTAGGCTCCCTGCCTCCCTCCCTCTCGCTCCCTGTTTTTAATACATCTCCAAGTAATGCTGCTGTAAAACATTCAAAAAAGTAAACATTAGCTTTAGGCCATTTGATTATCAGTTTCCCAGAACACTTCGTTCTGCCCTGCTTTACTCTGTATTTCTTTAATACAGGAAAAAAAAAAAAAAAAAGAAGAAAGAAAAAGAGATGAGTTTAATGAATCCACACTCTAGCGACTCCCTTCTCTGTCTCCAGTGCTGGCCCTGGCTCACTCTTGCGATGGATGGTGAAAAATACCAGTTTACGCTTGGATGGGAAAGAAGCGAGGAAATAGGTTTCCCTGGAAAACAGGGATACTATATTCCCTCCTGTCCTAATTGCTAAAATATTTCTTAGCAGGCTTCCCATCTGCATCTCCGTTAATGACTAGTCCATTTTCCATGCTGGAAATGGGAGGTGATCAGGTGGTGAAAGTACATCTGAAGCGGGGAGGGCAATGCAGCCCATGACATGGGGGACCCAGTCCTTGGCAGCTGAATGCACTAGAGTCAACATCCCAGAAACACCTTCGGTGCCAATGTTCTTTCTGATGCCACTCGTTTACTCTACAAAGCACACTGCTTTCCCCGTGAGGTCTCAAGACTGGGATGGGGAGCACCTCACACGCATCCACCTCCTGCAGAGCTCTGTGCCCTCTGTGCCAAGAGCTGACACTCTACTGGGATGAGAAGCTTATACATTTTTTGTGGGATGGTGCTATGCTTTCTTCTTGAACCAGGGGAGGTTCAGGCTGGATGATAAGAAGAATTTCTTTACTGCAAGGGTTGTCAGGCATTGGAACAGCCTGCCCAGGGAGGTGCTGGAGTCACCATCTTTGGAGGTTTTTAAGAGCCACGTAGATGTTGTGCTTAGGGACATGGTTTAGTGATTTTGATAGGGCTGGGAATACGGTTGGACTTGATGATCTTGAAGGTCTCTTCCAGATAAAACTGTTCTATGATTCCTGTGTTAACCAAACACCCTGAAAAACTCCTGAATGGGTATTGCCTCCATTTCTTGGTGAAATAAAGCCTGTGAGTGCTTCTTCCATGTACACATGGAAGCTGTAGGAATGCAGGACCGAAAGTGTTAGTAAGAGCTAAGTTAATCCTTTGGGACAAGCATCTTCTGGTGGCTTTTATCATGCCACAAGAAGGCCCAAATCTTTGCTCAGTTCTTGCACATCTACCATAATATGCATAATAAATCATAACATTGTATCCTAAGTTTTTGATTGTAGACAGGTGGTTTTAGCATCATGAATTTCATTTCAGAAGTTGCCGATTGATTAAACTCCTTTATCTTTCACACAAATCAAGAGAGTCTTCATAGGTAACAAAGGATGTGGAGCAAAGTATAGAGATTGAAAAGGTAGGGTCTCGCTTTCATAGTCTTGGGACTTAGCTAGGAGCAAAGAGCAGGGCTCTGGCCTCAGTGCTACAAACTCCCTGATAGCATTGCCCATTCAAGATGTGCCCCAGGGCCACATTGCCCGGAGCAGGACCAGACACGTGTGCCAAGATCTGCACTCTTAGTCTACCTACCAAAACATCCTTCCTGTACTTCTTCCATTTGCATCATTAAGAGAATTGGGTTCACTGACTTTGCTTGGATGAATCAGCCCACACAGATCACTGCCTCTTGCAGTGGCCAATACCAAAAACTCCACATAAAGGCAGGTGTGAGCCTTCTGCTGACATCCTGCCTTGCTGACACAGGAACCTGCTCGGCCCTTTGCTGCCATGGGCAGATCTAAGCTGACTGTGGTGACTGCGCATAGAAATGGGAAGCTGATGATTTAGTTATTCCCTGCTTCATTCCGCTCTGCTGCAAATACTGTACAAATATTGTAACCAGCCTTTTTTAAAATGAATTTTAAAAGCTTTTGGAGAAGGTTCCTATTTACCTCATTCTGATCATGTAAAGGGACAGAAATGAGCCAAGTCTTTTAATTAACAACTGATGTAGCAGAGAATTCAGCATCACATGCAGAAGTTCTTCCTCTGTTTTGCTTTGGCCATGTGCAGCCGTAACACCATGCAGCCTCAATGAGAGTCACGTGGCCACGCACCACTGCAAACCCTCCCGGGATGTTGAATGGCTTCTATGGTAGGTGCATGGGCCTTAAACACACAGCATTCATTAAATACTGTGAGACTTTCTTCCTTTCCTTTGTATCACTACTACTGGTTAAAAATTCCGCAGCGAGGCTGTGCAAAGGTAAGCCCACAGGCACTTCATTTGAGAGCCACCTTTCAAACTGGAGGCACGGAGAGAGGCTAGGGAGGGTCTGCAGGTGGGGGGATGACCAGAAGAAGAGAGAGGGAGATGCATCTCTGAGGGAGATGCAGAAACCATCTCTTGGCAAGGAAAGAAAGAGAGAGGTGGCAGGCTTTGGAGGAGGAACGAAATAACTGAGAAATGTGCATTGTGAGTCGACCTGCTCCAGCAGCTGGAGGATGCTGTGGGCATCACTGCAGGGGCTGGACTCCTACTGCCTGTGAGAGGGCATCGCCTGGACACCCCCCCACTGGCATTGGCCACCTCGGACTTAACTGAGGTGGGCTGATGTACCCTGGGTGAGGAAGACCCTGCCAGCCAGATGTTGTGCCTGAGGTGAATTTATACTATTTTCCTTAAATCTCAGAGCTATTTTAATTTTATGCAACAGGAGAGCAACCAGAGAGGCCTAACAGCTGGTGGAGTTTTTCACTTCAGCTGTTTAATGTCGTGGCTGCGACTCAGTCTGCACCGGTGAAAATTAGGATGACGCCAGAATCAAACCATCCTTGTAAGCAACACCTTCAGGTCACCCTCGAGCATCCCTGCAGCAGAGAGGGCTCAGCCCTACTTGAGCTGCTACACATCCGCCTGGCACATATATGTACTCCTCATTGCACCAAAGTGTGCTGGTTACCTGCTAATGCAAAAATGGGGAGAAAAGGGGATAAAAGGGAAGGGAAAAAAAAAAAAAGGCAAAGGAACTCAGCACTGTTGTTTGGCCATGGTGTTTACTGTCGACCGGTTTCCTCGCTGAGAGCAACAGGCGATCACAAAAGCCCATAATTCTCGGCGGTGTTTTCTCAGCAGCGTTTCCCGCAGAATGCGAATGTCTCTTTTCTTGTAGGCAGATGGACAGAGCCTGCAGGATCACGTTTACTGGAGAGAAACCAGCTTTGAAAAGTTTCGACAGCCGGCATGGTATCTGGTCCATTTCTATCAAAATGAGTTCATTATCATTCATTTTTTGCCAACTGCCAATCAGTTCTTAAATCACTCTTCAAATTAGGATGTTGCAAAAAAATAATTCAAAAAGTCTCTGCAGATACAGTTTTAACATTTACAGGAGTATTTTTGAAGTATTGTTCCAACAGCTGACGCTATATAGTTCATGTGTGAAATAAAACAAAGAGACAACAGACCTTCTAAAAAGTGGGGTGGGTTTTTTCACTATGAGGGTGCAGAAAGAAAGCAGAAAAAGATCCCAAATTCCTTCACCTACTCATTTACTAATGAATTGTCTTACAGAAAAGATGACAATTTATTATCCAGAGAGACTGTTTCATTCATTTTTTTTTCTCAAAAGGCTACACAGTTTTTGCTGCAGATTTTGATATTGCACTCAGAATTTTCTCATCTTCCTAGTGCTGGTCCTCTTAAGTGTTTGTCAATATATAGTGAAGAGACCCACATTCAGACTGTCATACAGTTCTACCAGATTAAGGTATTTGCATATTTCCTGCAAAATAAACCCATTGTCAGAGAGGATTAATAGGAAATAAAGAAGGCAGGAAAATGCAGATTTTAGCATGCAAGCCCATGTCTTTCACCTATTGTATAATTGGTCTGCGTTTGCTGATTAGTGAGTATGCTGTTGTTGGAACACAAAGTTTCGTCACTTTTTCCCCCTTTTGATGGTAGCAAAAACCCTAATAAAACAAAGGAATGTCACCTCTTGCAGTCCATGAAAACCACAGTGTAGCAAAATCACAGCCCATCAGCCTTCTGAAGTATCCCGAAACCTCAGAAATAAAGATGCCAGCTACACAGTTCTATTCTGAAATGGTGCGACCTGACCATTTGCCTGAGAGAAAGGACAGAGAAGTGGACAAAATAGAAAAAAACCACCACCAACAACAAAAAAAAATGAAAATAGTTGTAACTAAGTGCCTTAAAGATGGACTTGAAGTCTAGCAAAAGCAGCACCCCTATGGATATATGGTCTCTGACTGGATGATTCCATGCAGACATTAATGAAGGTAAGATGTTAGGTGGACAGTTAAGGTATGGTATGTGTTCTTTGTTTTTCTGAATGATGTAAAGCCAGGTCTATCCCTGCATGGTGTACATGGACCATCATTTCTTGGCAAACATCTGCCACTGCCCAGCATCACGGTGCCTCACAGCAGACACTGTCCTGTTTGCTCTGGCAGAGATGTGCTTGTGGTTCCAGCTAGAGCCAGGATCTTAGGGTGGAATCAGAGAGGACTCTCCCCTGCTAAGCAGTGGCTGATGCCATTTAGGTTTGCACACCACAGGACATCTCTCCTAACCGTGTCCTCCTGGGAGCTTTTGGGCTGCTCCATGTCCCCTCCTTAGCACATCTGTCAGTGCCCAGGTTCCAGCTCGTGTTTGCCAATCCCAAACACTTCTGACAGACACATGGGAGGTCATGTCAAAGCAACCACAGTACTCTGGTCGTGCCTAAATTAATCTTCTGAGTTTGTGCACAATCAGTAACATCACTAATTGTTGGGATGTGTTTGTGTACATATACACAGGGGCACCAGTATGCCACTGATGGGAGCCTAGCTTCATGGGTTTGCCCAGCCTGGGTCTCCAGCTGCGTAAGGACACAAGTTAAATTACATGAACCATGGGCCAACATAGGAAAAAGCTGTGAAAACACTTAAAGAGAACCTGACTGCATAAGGAACACCAATGTATGACTGACCATGCTGTGATGCATGGCTGCAATGGCTACCTGGGTTACTTTAGATGCTAGAAGTATGGCTAACAGCTAAAAGTTTTCAGCCCAAAATAAATGAGGCTTTCTTCTCCCCACACCTTAAATTTATTATTTTTGCAGGGTGCTCCCTTCTCCCAGTCTCTGTTTCTTTCTTCTTTTATTCTCAAGAAATATAAAAGGAGGTAACCAGTTGAAAAGGAGAGAAAAGTATAAAAATCAGAAAAAAGTATAAAAATCATTGCTTATTTTTTCCCAGCCAGCTCAATACAGTTTGGAAGAAAAAAAAAAAAAAATCTCAAACATATTTTCTTTTGAAATACTTAAGAGGAAAAACCAACCCATTACTTTTCAATCAGCTCTAACATTTGCACTGATGAACAAGAACATGTTTGCAAATGTGTTTAAAAGGCATAATGCAGGTTGACACTGCATCTCCACGGTACTGGTGTTCCCAAAGTCGCAAGGAGAGTCCTACCCTCATACATTTTGCAACAACAAAAAATGGTCCCCCCCCGGCTCTGTGTGTTTTTTTCTTCAGGTGTCACATCGTTGTCCTTTGTTTTAATCCAGTGCTACCTGCACTTGCCTTGTGGCACCTCACCTCGGTGCCATCTATAGTGTCACCTTAATTTCGTCGTTTGTGCTAATAAGGAATGTTTAGGAATGGCTCTGACTCAGGCGCTGCATTAATGAGGCACTAACATTTGTTAGGAGGGAGATTCAGTGATGTTGACAAGTGACTTAGCTGATCACAGAAGTGCGGATGGGTTGGAGGAAACCTGTGCTCTTGAAATGTGGGAGGTGAAATACCTCAGTATTCAAAAAAATAAACAGAGACAAGTTTGATGAGTTTAAATTCACAGAAGAGCTTTTTAATATTTCCTGAGGTCTTAATCAAAGAAGCATCTTAACTGGTCCCAAAGGGAAATGAAAGATGAAAGGAGCTGACACTGCTGCCCACTCTACCTTGCCTGACTGCTATTATTATTTTTTTCTTCCTTTTTTTGCTCGTTACTAAAAATATCTCGATGAGTAAGAATTAGCAGTAGGATATTCATACAAAGTCACAAACAAAAATCTATTGCAAAATGTAGCATACCTTTAAAATTTTAACATCTAGTAAATTAAAATCAGGGAAATTGACATAGATCGGATGAAAGAAGATACAGCACCTCTAGCTTATGCCAACTAAAAATAAGAATTATTAATGAAGCTAGGCTTTCTTCTGCTGTGCACATTAATTATTTATGATAATAATACTCCGCGCTGCCATATTAAAGAATTTTCTTCATCCAGCTTCCTAGAAAACTCCATCTTCTGAAACCCTCAACATGTTAAAAACCACAAAAGAATGAATTCCTTTCAGTGTATTTATTATACTGGAAGATGAATATAGTCTTGGGTTATTAAACTGGAATGAAAAACACATCTTATTAGAACTTACATGGTGATTTTTATTCTCACTAGTTTCATATAAACTTAATGATGCAGACTGCATTTTTATGCTCATCTATTTTAAAATGGTGCCTGAAGCAAAAAAAGCTTCCATTAATGCCAGTTTGGTATTTCAAATACAATTTGATGTAATTTACTTCAAATATATGTGAACAGAGAAGGATAATGTTGAGAGCATTTTCTGGATTCAGATCTGGGTTAGCTCATGGCAGTGATTTGTTAAAACACAAGTTTTATGCAACAGAGAAGAAAGAAAAGGAAAACTAAACTGTTTTTCAAAAACTAGGGTAAAATTAATATCTTTATACAAAGGCGGGTTTTTAAAAAATATTTTGAATTTGCAGAGTTTAAAGAATTAGTCCTGAAAATAACATCATTATTATTTATAAATGAACAACAAATGAAACTCATTTAATATGAGCCTTGGACCACATTTATCTGGAGCTGTTGTATTTGCTGTGATCAATCTACGATAGACTGTGATTGATTTTTTTTCCATTCTTATTTATTTACAATCCAAGTTTCACATTGCTGTAGCTCTATACCAATATTTCCATCCTTTTTGGCCCTATTCCTGCAACACTTCTACTTTTTAGTTCATGTTCCTTGCCTCTTACTGCTATTGGAGTTTCTTTTCCTGATTCCAAGAGTTAAAGTGGCAGAGACACTTGCACTTGGACGCACAGAGCAGCGTCTGCAGGACTGGGTCCTGAGCTGGGACAGGAGCTGGGGGCTCATGCAAGGAAAAGAATTTTTACAGCTGAAGAATTCGTAACCAAAAAATATGACTTATGGTAAAAATGTGTGGCTAGAAATGGTAAGTGTGCATTTGTGCACGCCTGCAATATTATACCATAAATAACAGAGGTGTAACCTGCGTATACAGAGTGACACACTTGCAGCCTATGGTCCTGTCTCAAGGAGCAGCATCCTGAAACAGAAACCATGACAGCTGGTGCAAGGCATTGCTTTTGCTTTCCTCCTGCAGTCTCGAGATACCCTGGCAGGGGTTTGCAGCCCCTGGAATACTGGGATGCCCGCTATTTCCATCAGCAAGGAGAAAACACAGTCATTGCCTCCCTGTTTTTATTGCATTTCTGCCTGTGTGGTTTTTTCTTCATTTTTTTTTTTTTCTTCCTGTTTTCCAGTGATTTGCAGGGAGGGAGGGTGAACCTGGGATCAAGTAAGTGGCTTAAGGGTAAGATTATAAAAGCGTGGGTGAGCTGCAGGCACGTTGTTCCTGTCCAGAGACTTTATGCCTAATTCCCCTCGGGCATTTGTTAAAGCTTCCTGCTCCTTAGGCACTTCTCTGGCCTTTTTCACACTCTGTCCTCCTGAAGATAAAAGCTCCCCCTGCCAGAGCTCACAGCATCATAGCCTGTCAGCAGGTGATTCTGGCTCTGCCCTCTTCCCATGGCCTGCTGCAGAAGACTCCAGAAAGTTTAGGCAGCACCAGTTGCCCTGAGTGGGACTACTGGGGCTGCCTCTGAACAGCACCAGCAGTGGACTGCCATGCCCTGCAGGACAGTGTCTTGAATGAGGGCTAAAGGGTGGGCTCCACTGTGCAGGGTAGCTGCAGAGGTCAACACACCACCTCCCCTCTGCCTGTAAGGGTGGAGAGAGCCCGTCCCAGGGCTAGGGCTCTCTCCCCAGGTGGATTAGAGCCCTTTCTGGGTTATTTCCATCAAGGAAATAATGATCAAGGACATTTATAAAGGAATCCAACAGAAAAATATTCCTAGTTGTTTTGCAGGCAAGAATTGGACAAAGAACAGTTTCTGGAGGAAATGTGCCACGACATCATTTCACAAAGCAATTCCAGCTTTATGAATGGCTTCATAAGTCACCGTGTACACATCCGAATTGTTATAAGCAAGATGAATGCCTAAGAAAATTAATGAGCATATTTAGTGTCTAGTAATGGACTCTGTTTCCTCTGCCTGCGACAATGAAGAGAACGCCATGTATGACCTAAGTTACACCTTTACAAAGATTAAAAATCATCAGCATTTCAAAGCTCCATGGTAGAATATTTTTGGTTTAAATCCAGATATTAGATCTCTCAAACCAGCCAACAACATCACCTGAAATGCATATCTTTTTTTTTTTGTGCAGCTCTTTACAGATGCCTTCTTTATGCTGTGGCAGAGGCACAGCTTGTGCCAGAAAGCTGTTCGGCATGCACTGTAAAGGGGAGAGGCAATAAGATACATCATATGACTAAAAAAAGAAAGCAAAACCAACAAAAATCTATGTGCTTGTTTAGTTTAAGATTTCATTTCTGTAGAAACTGCCTATTTTGACACGGGGGTGCCCCTTGTGAGTCAGTGCCCAAACACACAGGCCAAGGCTGGATCCTGTGCTGGGTCCCATTCTTTGCTTGTGCACCTGACAGTGGGGGCAATTCCCAGATCAACAAATGACCACTGAAGTGGGACAGATTTTCTGTGTTCAGTGACTGCAGAGTCTTGAAAGTTAAAAGGAGATGACAGCTTGGGTGGAAATGCTGGAGGAGTCCAGCTGTATTAAAGGCAATTGTATGTTAGTACCTCATAGCTCTTGCTGAAAACTGGGCAGGTCAGCTTGAGGGATATTTTGGCTTTTTCCAGTTTCCATCTCTCTGTTTCTGATACAACAAACGGGATGATCTCTGCAGTGCAGTTGTCTTAACTTGGTATCAGACTGACACAGAGATTGACAGTGTAAGACCTCTCCTTTCATCTTCTCTGAAATGGTTCTCGGCTTGCTCTTGGAGAAACCCTTCTCTAAGGTGAACCTGAACTCATCATCACTGCTACATCTGTCATTTAGAAAATACCTACTCAGGCAAGGCAGACTACCAGGTCCTTTGAGGTACTGAGCCTTTCAGCTGCCATGAGTTGCACTTCAGACATTTGGGTCCCAGGCCAGGTACAACACTCCTAACTTGAACTGTCTGATTTTTTTGACAAAACAGGAAAGAACAGAAACCCAGATAGAACACTGCAGCCACGAAAACAGTCCAGCACTGCTCCACCTTAGCTCAGGTATTGCTAAGTTAGATTGTAACTGTACTGGGTCAGTGTCTCAGCTGACACAAATGAACTTCATTGTTCATAAGGCTCTGGTGCCATAGCTATGCCAACGTCACAAATACTTGCTAGATGTTTCCAGTACACTCAGCAGCTAGCAGCTGCTGGGCCACAGAACAAACCCACCAATGTTCAGCTCATTTCCAGAAAAATGAAGGAAACAAAAAGCCATGGAGCATGTACAGAAATAAATAGTACTAAGCCTTTGCTAATATGAGGGAAAGTGTCTGTGATTAGAGCACGGGAATGCTCTACAAAATCATCCGTACTCAAAACACTTGATCCTTCCATATCCTTTGCTAGCGTACTCTGATCCCATGCATTGCCCCATTCCTCCAGTGAACATCTCCACTGCCCACCAGTGGCAGCAGGTGTGTGAGCTCAAGCCCATATTGATGCTTTGTCCCCTGGATGGTGCCAACCACATCCCAAGATGCCATGGAGATGGGAGACCTAAGAGACTCTGTGTACCAGGGCATTCTGAGCTTCAAACAAGTGGGAGACTCATACCCATATGTGAAGATTAATGTTACAGCCTGGACTCATCTTCACTTTTTTTCACCTCCTCTCCCCTAGCTGTGATGTTTTCAAATGAACTGGAGAGCAGAGGGCAGCTGCCTCAGCAGAATCCAAGGACAAAGTATAGAAAAAGAGTTGAAACTCTGGAAAGGAAGGGAAGAGGGTCACATTCTGGTACTGGAATATGGGTAGAAGCCTCTTCCTCCTTCCTGGAGTATAAGTGAGAAGCAGATCAAGTGAGAAGTAGAAACATATTACTGCTAATTTATGGCATTTGAACATTCTGGTCAAAAAATCTAATCTGTGATTTACCCATTTGAATGAAATTTCAGCTCACCTGTGATGTCATCACCTTCCCAGTGGTAGTTATACAGGGCATGTGGCATGGATAGAATGAACCTCTTGCAGATGTAGAAATGGGTTAAAAAATGAATGTTCTGTCCACCCTACTTTACTACTGCTACGATTTAGTAAAAGACTAGTTGCTGTCAGATCCAGTAATTTGAGACTCATCTTACAATGAAGTATATATGCTGATGAAAAGCTGCTTTAGCAGCAGAGAGACTGCTAATTGTTTGATTATACAGGTCTTCACATTAATGAAGCACTATTCCATGGATTTGGAGCATGGCGTGCAACCAAATTACCACCCCAGCACTCAAGCTGTGAAATCTGATTATTCATTAGCCAGTCAGTGAGTGGTACAAACATCTTTTCTTTTTTCAAACCATCAAAGGAGAGTGACTGCTTTCTTTTCCCCAGTCTTCCTTTAAGAATATGAGGGTTTGGACTTTTTATCAACGATAGGAGCTTAGTCAAGATTTTTAAGGATAAGTGTGTTATATAAAGAGGCCCTCATTTTTCTCCAAACTGTGCTCTTCTTGTATAATTTACCCTCCATGTTTACTTAGTCCTGGCCTCCCCTGAGCCTGTCACTAACTGACAGTTGTGGTGCACTTAATGAATTGAGAGTAGGCTATATCCTTCCTAATTGACAAGAGTTACTAAAAGGCAAGAAATCAAAGTGAGTTAAGCTCACAGTGCATCTGCCTCTACCATACAGACCTGACTGAAGATGGATGGCTGTGAAAGTAATTTCCAAACTTATTTTATTATTATCTTTTTATAAATCTAATTTTTTTTCTTTAAGATAAAATTCATTTCTCATGTAAACAATGGGAGGGAGAAAAAATAAAATCATTAGATATTATTAGCAGAAATGAGCCTTTCTTTCTTTCTTTCTTTCTTTCTTTCTTTCTTTCTTTCTTTCTTTCTTTCTTTCTTTCTTTCTTTCTTTCTTT